>VXBO01000349.1:590005-624884 GCA_013400135.1 Rhinoptilus africanus
ACCACAGGTCACGTTCAGTTCGTCAAAATGCCGCCGGCAAACCATTGCGCAGCGTGAGCAGCTGAAGTGATTTAGGAACCGGCTCTTTCTGCCGCTCTTGCTGGTTGTCCTGCTGCTTTGGGCACGCTTTGGCTCCTCGGCTGCTTTTTCCGACTGTGTGCCTCTGCTCCGGCACGGGTGGCCCACGGGCTGCAGTCACTCCAGGGCATTCCTGCCCCGGCGCGGGTGGCCCATGGGCTGCAGCCCCTCAGGGGCACACAGCCCCCTTTTGACCTCGAGCCTGTCTCCAGCAGCCCTCCATGTGCTGGTTCCTTTATTAAATACCCCTGCGGAGAAGTGCCCTCTGCTGCTCTGACCGCCCGCAGGGTGGCACCCAGCGGGTTCCTCCCTGTTGCTGACCGCAGCCCTGGGCCGGCTGGACCCACTGTGACCAGCTCAGGGGGGCTTCTGCCCGGCTCCCACCCAGGCTGTGCTGCTGCCCCCCTGCCGAAATCTGGTCCCTCCTGGCCACTTCAGCCACCTTCCACCCCTCAGCTGTGGCGGCGGGAGGTGTTTCAGGGCCTGCCCTGCCCCGAGAAACCCAGGGGGCAGGTGCCATGGCAGCGCCCTGGGAAGGATCCCTGTGGGAGGCACAGGGCAGAGGGAGGGCACCAGCCCAGCCCCACGGCTGAGGCGCCCGCCCCTGCCATGGGGTGGCTGCCTCTGGGCTCCCACCCCCTTGCACACCTCTCATAGAATCATAGAATCACAGGGTTGGAAGGGACCTCTGGAGATCATCTAGTCCAACCCCCTGCCAGAGCAGGGCCACCTTAGAGCAGGTTACACAGGAACGCGTCCAGGCGGGTTTTGAATGTCTCCAGAGACGGAGACTCCACCACCTCCCTGGGCAGCCTGTGCCAGTGCTCTGCCACCCTCAAGGTAAAGAAGTTCCTCCTCATGTTTAGGTGGAACTTCCTGTGCTTAAGTTTGTGCCCATTTGTGTCCTCAGTAGTCCCCAGATGAAGTGCGATGGTGGGGCTCCTGCCCCTCCTCACCGTGTAGGAATGGNTCAGAGTATCGCCTGAAAAAAATTTCGGTTTGTAACCTGTCCTCGTCTGCTGCTGTGGAAATGGAATGAAGAGGAGAGGAAAAAAAATCAGCCAAGGAGGTATTTAAACGACACGTAGACGTGGCACTGAGGGACACGGTTTAGTGGTGGGCTTGGCACTGCTAGGTTAATGGTTGGACTCAATGACCTTAAAGGTCCCTTCCAACCGAGATGATTCTAGGATTCAGGCAAGCACGACACACCTCACCTGGTCAGTCGAGGGACACCACGGGTCCGCAGGGTCGCCCGGCTTGCTTGCAGAGCCGGTACCCAACGGGTGTCTTGCACAGGAAGGGTACGCACACAACGCCTCGGTCCGTATGGCCTCCACCTTAAATTCCTCTCTTTACACACCAGCTGTTACCGTGGGCGCCCCGGAAAGAGGCTGCGTTTGTCCCTTCTGATGGCTTATGCGCGCTGGCTGGTGAAGTTGCCTAGAAAGGAAGGAGAGAATGGCAACAACAACAAAAGTCTTTTTTCTGCGTACTCCAGATCCGGTATTGTGCCAGGAACTGAGAAATAGCAACGGTTTCTGTGACATCTGCTTCTTAAAGAAATATTATAAGGAAATAAATCTGAAGCTTTTACAGGGTGTGATGCTTTGACTGGGCATGTCCAATCCACATAAGATAATTAAAGAGTTTTTAAACTTCATTGTAAAATATAGATGATTAACAATGGTGAGAAACTCCATGGAAAATACTGCAAACATCTGTCAGAATTAATAACAAACATACACTGTGCTTTTACTCTTACACTGTTTGACATAATTTAAATTGCCTATAAATCTGCAGGTTTTGTTTATATTTCTGTTTGCATTAGGATTGGTGGCCGCTTTATATTTGATCAGCAGCGCTGCTATTCACCGTGGTGTAAGAAATCAAATAATGATTGTGTATATATAGCAATCTCAGCATCACAGTGCAGGAGACTGTAAACACAAAATTTTAACATCTCTGCTTATCACCATAAGCGATGTTCTCTCCAGGTCTTTAATGGCAATCAATTTCTAGAGGTTTTTTCCCAAATAACTCTCGTTGAAAACAACAGCAGCTTTCTCGGTAGCTTGGTGCTGAGACACACAACCTGCCTGCTCCTGAGACACAACTTCTTCTTATCAGTGTTCAATCAGTTAGATGATACACAAAGATAGTGCTGACATTTTTCTTCTGCTTTTTTTTTTTTTTTTAAATGAATGTTAGCACATCAGCAAATAGGAGGAACGCACTTTTTTCTGGCTGCACCTTAGGATCCAGCAGCTGTGTCAGGGACAGCCCGTAACTCAGCTGCCTACTGTGGGATGACGCAGCAGATTCCTCCTGCGCCGGCATTTCCATAGGTACACACCCAGCCTTAAAAAACAAATGCCCTATTGGCAAAATACAATAGAAAAAGTGAGATGAGCTGGAACGACAACGGAGAGGTTGATGACACGGCTGGTTTGCCCTGAATTAGGACAGGCAAGCACAGAGCCTTTTAAAAGCATGGAGTCTCCCCTCATTCCTTCGCAGTTCTGTTTCCCCATCTGTGAATCACGGCTCGCTCTGTGATGCAGGTACCTGATTTTAATCATCACCTTACATAATCTCTGCAATCACAGTAGAGAGCAGCGCTGTTCAGTGATTTTAAAAATAGCTGTATTCTGCTATCAGCATACTAATTACTGCACTTGCTTATACCAGCCTAGTTCATTCACCGTCTCAGTTACAGAAGCCACGCTACCTGGGGTGCCATCAAATACCGCTGGCTGTGAGTATCACAGTATTGTAAGCAGCAGATCATCAATCAGGAGACACTCGGCTCCTGCTCCTGGCGGCCACCCCCTGGTATCTCCTCCCGGTGTGGTGGCGGGGAGGAGCCATGCCTGCAGTGAGATCTAGCTGGTGATCCACCATACAAAAACCCCTATGTATTTGGGGAATAAAGGCTGTAAATAGCATTCAGTCAGCCATTTGGAAGTGCTGAGCTTTGCAAAGAAGGTAGAGGGAAGGAAGGGGAAAGGAAAGCTCCCGTTGGCTGCTGAGGAGAAGGTGGTCATGTAGGATGTTCCTGGTGCTGCCTGAGGCATCCAGGAGCCACAGGGAAAGGACTGGGGAAGAAGCCCTGGCAGAAGCCGGTGCTCAGCATCTGATGTAGGAAGCCAACGGGGCTTTGTCTCTGCGAGCCCTCTTGCTTCTGAGGGACTTCTCCTCACCACTTTTTATAGCATTTTGGGTACTCCAAAGCATCGTGGCTGCCTGCTCTGTGTCACCACTGCCACCATCCTGGCACTGTGGCTGCTCCTGGCCATCTGGGGCTCAGCTGCCTTGTGTAGCTTCCTCACCCAGGTACCAAAGCTAATTGATATTAAAAAAACTGCCCGGGGGGCCTTCCTGAACCTCAGTTAGGCTAAACATCGTTCCCTCCAGTGGGCTGGGTGGAGGCTGGTGAATGCTGATGTGAGTGAGAATGAAATCACAGCTTTGAGATTATTCCACTTGTTAAATGACTTGGAAGAGAATCACCAACCGATTCCCGGGTACCGTGTCAGGATACAACTCTGCTGCTGAAAAGTCACGTCTCCATTCTCCTTTCTTCTTCTTCACTATCCTGCTTTGCTTCATTTCGGGCAACTGAACCACATCCTAAGGTGGTGGCAGGCCGGCTGCCTCAAACACGAGATCTGGGTGCTAAGTACCTTTCGCCGTTTTTTTCCATCTCTGTTTTTGCAACTATTTGCAGAGAGCCCTCTGACTTAACCCAGCATCTGACCTCTTAGGCAGGTCCCGCCTTACACAGGCGGCGTGTTTGCTTTAGTAAGCTGGAGTGTAAACAAACGTGAAAACAGGGGACTGCTTAAATTCGGTGAACAAGGAGCCTAATTGGTTGGGCATTTAGTGCTCCCACCCAGACAGTAGCTGTTTGCTTGCCCTGCTGCTTTACCACTCCCTTCAAATGAGGCTGCAGTAAAATTAATAGTCTGTGACAATGTATCTAACTGGAAGGAAATCAGTCACCTCCATCACGCTGGTAATATCATCTCCATCGACGGGGGTGTTTACAGAGACTGGAGGGATCACACGAGGCCCTCGGTCTGGAGGACAAGTCGCTGTGAAGAAGTAAGGACTGGGCATGGCCATGTAGCCACGAGTAGCTGGGCTTCCAAGCTGACAGTGGGTGGCCTGTTTTAAGGGTTAAGTGGCGGTGGCTAAAAAAAAAAAAATTAAAAATTTTAATTAATTATTTACAAGAATTGGGAGGGGTTTTGTTTTGTTTGGTTTTTTTTTAAGCAGTTCATCTTGAAACAGCCAAGTAATAACTTGTGCCTGGCTGTGTTTGCAAGGTAGAATTAGAATAATTTCTGGTTCAGTGTTCGGGGGCAGAAGAAAAGATGATTTGCTCAAAGGCAGGCAAAGCTTATACCCCCCCTTCAAGTGGCTCTAGTCATTTATTCATGCAGACTGTAAATGCCACTAAAATACATGGGAGCTCACTATGAGGACAACTGTCTGACGCGCATAAAAATAAAAAGACCAACATATTTCAGTTTAGAAAGAAGACGTGGCACTGTAAAATAGAGATTTTTGAGACAAAATGAGACGCTTGAAAGTGGCTGCCAAAGGAAGGGGCAGGCTGCCAGCGGGAAGACACTTTCAGGACCAGCCCTGACACCTCTGTGTGGTGTTGCTGCCTAGACACCAGCGGGACCGTGGACCTGGAGCATTCTGTGTCTTACACTGGCAATAGGGATGATCAGTGTCTGTGAGACGCTTGAGAAACGTCTGCACTTCACTCTCCGTGGGGGCCTTTTGTGCTGTGGCAGTGGGGCAGCGGGGCAGAGAGCCGCTGTGCAGGACAAGGGAGCCCTGGGCAAATGGTCAGAAATGCTTTCTGCACAGATCCTTAACACGGCAAAGGAAGGATGCGCTGACCCACGTTGTCTTCCAAGCAAACACCCACACTTCTCTAAGATAGCCCACCCTGTGCTACGCTCAAAGTTTTCAGTGCAGGGGTGGATGCTCCAGAGGAAAATCCTTTCTGGACATGGAAGTATCCTAGCATGCTCATTTCCTTCTCTTTATGAGCTTTTCCTGCACGTGAAGCGTTTACTATCATGACATGAGCAAACATCAGCTCCAAACTGATGTTCTTGCTGAAATGCAGGTTTGTCTTGCACAATCAGATTTAATATCAGGGCACTAATAGACCTTCATGGCCTTGACCGGCCTCATCCAGGGTCTCCACCTACACCCCTGCCCATGGACCCAGGAGTCCCATTTTGGCTCAGCCTCCGGCCATCAGTCTTTGCCTGAGCTGTGCTGTAGGAGTACCAGTGGCCAGCTCAGCCTCAGCCACAGCCAAGCCTGTGCCTGGCCATGGACCCTCTTGATCCAGATCCCGACCAGCAGACTGACTTCCCAGCTTGACCCCAGACCTGCCTTGTCCCTGTGACCTGCCCAGCAGTCACTGGGCTGTATCCAGTCCTGGTTACTGTCACTGAACCTGACTCTGACCAGCTGATTGACTTCCCAGCTTGATTTTGGAGCTGCCTGATAAGCACACAGTTGCCTGATGAGCTCTGGATTCTTGGTAGAACCCGGGTACTGTCCCCAGGTCTGCCCCGCTCACCTTGCCCAGGTACTGCGGGGACAGGCTCTGGCGGAAGAGGTCCCTGTCTCTTCGGGAGCAGCTTGCCTTCAGGGCTTGCTGTCACCAAGGTGGAGTCAGGCCTCATGGGGCTCCTTAACGAGCTACAGGGCTCTCAGGCGTTGCAGATGGGACATGCCGTGCCATGAAGCTAGCACACGATTCACTCGTTTAATCTGTTCAGTAGGCTGGAAAACATAACTAATTCATTTAAATTACTACTGCAAAAAAGTTGTCTAAATGTCTAATCAAGTCCAATTAGAAATCTAAATGGATTCTGTTTTCCATCGGGATACAAACGACAGCCTTGTTTCTAATCCCCGGTGCGGGTCCGGCAGCCCTGAAGGCGCACCTCCTGCAGGCACAGCTGCTTTCCCACCACGGCAGCTCGCTGCTGGGGGTCGCCTCCTGTCCGCAGGGTGCAACTGAGAGCGGGCAACGTCGTCGTCTGCTGGGCTTAGGACCTCACGCCCTTCTTGTCACACTGTTCCCCACAAAACCAAGGCTCCAGCAGCCCTTAACCAGAGGCTTAACCAGAAGGCTGTCCACAATTCTGCCAACGGCACCGCTAACTTCACCTTTACTGCCATAAAGCAATTATTCCCTTTGCTGAAGAATGCAAAGTACTTTTTTTGGGTGGTTTTTGGTTTTGCTTGACCCCCTACTTTGCCCTGCTCTGTCCCTCACTTGAAGGAAATGTTATATGTGAATAACCACCAGGTAACACCAACTCTGGAGGTAAAGCAGTGAAGCAAGAGGAGCCTAACTAAACCTGTTCTCTCCTGGTACCTGTTGCACCTCTTGCGTATTCTTATTCTCAGGTGAGAAAAAAATTCATGAGATGATTGTATTTTTGGTATTTCTCAACTATGATCTAATGGTCAGGCTAAAGTTTTCTTAATTCTAGTACAAATAATTGTCTTTTTGTCAATATTGCCCATGGGTACAAAGTGGGTGATCTTGTCAGAGATGCTGCCGTCCAGGTAACCAGACCATCAGCCCTGGTTCCACTGAAGTTGGTGGCAAAACTTAAAAATTTCGAGAGGAGAGCTGTCCCTTTAATAATGCATGTCTGTAGGACGTCTATTTACATTTGGTCATTTTTTTACAATTTTAAACTAATAGAAGATTCAGTTACTTCTTTTCCAAGCCTGTAATTTTCTTGTTATTCCCCTGCTCCCTTTTTCTTTACAGAGGCTCTTCTCTACAACTGCTGTAAGTAATCTCACGCACAAAAACATGGCAATGATTTTGCCCCTCTCCCCGCCACGCACGTTTTCCCAGTTTGCTCTAAAGGACCATCTTCTGGGCGGGGCACTGCGGATCCAATTAAATATGCCTCTGTATCAACACTGCTTCTAAGCAAAATATATCGATTGGCGAAGCTTTGGACCTACTTTAATCAAGTAATCTAAACAGGGCTTAAGCTTCAAAAGCCTGGTGATGCTCCTAGCTTCAAAGCTTTTACTTACACTGAATTAATTTACCCTGGATGTTCTAATGCTCCCAGCTACCCTATGGATTATAATGTTAGAGGTTGCAATCGTGGCTCTGATAAAATTCCCTGATCTTAGACTGTATTGATCATAATGTAAAGGCAGAAAGGAGAGTGGGGAACACAAGGAGAAAACAAAAGTATTTGATTTGAAGCAGGGGTGAATCTGTTCACCCCTGTAGCAGGCTGCTGGGAAGGAGTATCAGAAGGTGTTAACAGTTGTTTTTTTCTTGACTTAAGATCTATTCTGATATGGACCGAGTGTCAAATGCTCATTTCCAGACTCCTTCTTGCATAATATCGTAGGTGTATTATGTCATAAACACAATCGTATGGCAAAAGGAAGGTTGGTTTGGATTCCACATGCGGTAGCTAGCACAGCATTGTTGAACATGAGTACGTGTTACAGTACTACTCTCAGCTCCACCCTGGCAAATGGGAATAATGTTTTTCCCCAGTCCAAGTGAAAGATAGAAGCCATTGAGTGTCACCACCTGATGCTAAATTATGTGCACTAATCACACAACCGATGCACGCTCAAGAAACACACCCAGTAGTGTTAGGTCAACATTTGGATTCTATGGTTTTAAGGGTCTTTTCCAACCTAAATGGGTCTTAAGTACCTTCTGCAACCTAAATGATTCTGTGAGTCCAAGAACATTCTCATATTTACGAACCAACATGTTTCTATTTGCAAGAACCAGCAGGGCTCTTCCATGCGCCCCAGCTGATGCATTGAACATCTGTGCAAACACAGGGAAATGTCTAACCCGATGTGCACTGTAGTCTAAAGATGCCATTAAATCTGATACGGTTTGACCTTCATTAGTGAGAAGCGAAACATGACAGCGTTTGCTTAAACAAACACAACTGCTCCCACGCCAGTGTTGATGCAGGGTCCCTCAAGGCTGCAGGCACATAAGCCAGTGGCGTCCAGCAGTTTTATCGGAAACACACAGGGCTGGTGTCCTTCGCTCCTGTCCCCCTGGACAGAGACCTGGGATAGTCTACAGGAGTAACCCCACCCTGGCAGCGCGCTGCCTGGTGAAGTCTGCGGAGGGGCTCGGCAGCAGGGCAGAGTTATTGGCCATCGCTGGAGGGTGGCAGAAACCCCCCTGCAGGTAACTCCCAAAACTTATTCAGTGGCCTTGTCCTGGGCCCTGCCAGTCATCCGGAGATTACCATGAAAATGATGGTTTGGTGAAGGAATTTAAAGATGGCTTAAAGCAAAGACAACTTTCACGTTGTTATTAGGTAGCCAGGTAAAGGCTCATACTATTTTCAATGCAGACTATCTCCTGCTTTATGAAACTCAAAGCCTATGAAGCGATTTCACACAGAGAGCTCTGATTACTACAGCAATAATTTCTTCTAACAGCCTTATTAATAGAAAAAAGTATCAGTTCAAACTGTCTTCCCGTCACACAGAAAATATCAATGTTCACAGCGTGAACTTTAAAATCCCATCTGATTAGTTAATGCCAACAATTATTAGTGTGCTGTCAATTTATATTTCTATTGTCCTCCAATGATCTCTGTCTTCATACACTATGCCGTGCACATCACTTAAAAAGCACCTCCCTATGCTGCCTAGCTAGGGATGATTTTTCTGTCCTGCTGTCAACTGGCAGTGAGCGAAATAGGGAACTTTGGCACATTTTCCTGGGATGGGTTTCCACTAGTAGGACAGCATCTTTAGGATACAGAAAGCGGCTTCAAGGGAGCAAGGAAGCAATAGCAAGAAGAGTGACACTTGTTTTCATTTCTTCTCTCAGTTCATAAACCTTTGGGCGCACGCAGATGGCAACTTTTCTGTTTTCATCGTAGCAGAGATGACTGGAACCTCCCATGAGAAAAGACACAAAAAGGAGCTAAAAGGTCAATCTTGGTCTAGGTAAGGTACTGATACCGCTGCACCTGGTGTTTGGAAGGCATCAGGGCTTCTAAACTATTTCTTTCTTCTAGTGCTAGGAATTGTATTCCTCCAAGGGGTAAAGTAAGGCAGCCTCTGGCATGTTGGCAGTCCTTCTCTCAGCCCTAATTAAGCTTGAATACTACTTGCAATGCTATTTAAATTCTGATTAACCATATTGTGGCCAACCTAAGCTTTCCCCTTTTTGCACTTGAATTCCAGGATGGGTTGAATTATTCCATGGCCACTGATTTCTGAGGCAGGGTTAATATGGACTGTAACTGCCAAAGCTGTGAATGAGGGGATCACACCAGCCCCCACTTCCCTTACAGTTCTCCCACCTTATACTCCGGGATCTCTTAAGAGAGACCAAGACATTTAGACAGCTGCATCCCAGTGAAAGGGAGGGACTGACTTTTAGCTCTGCAAAAATCTGCCTCTCGGGTTCACAGGTGCTGGAGAAGACTGAGGAGGCCGAGTCCAGGTGATTAGCTTTGCTTAGGGTCACATAACACAACCTCTGTCCTGAGAATAAACGTGGACTCCTTGCCTACGTGTCTGACTTAGTGGCACAGTATGTTGAGGTTTTTTTCCTATTTTATTTCCAAAGCCCTTGGAAACTATATAGAGAGTAGACATCTGGACTCCTAATTTCTCTCTCCCTGTTCCTGCCTCCCTCCCCCCACCAACAGTAATCCCTTTCTGTGCTGCCCACAGGAGAAAATGAGTCGGCTTGTACCTCCTGTGCACTGCTGCCAGGCCATTTTACGTAAGCATCCTTTTCTGTTCTCCATCGCAGGACAGCACGTCCTGTTGGAGACAGTTGTTGTCTCTAATCTCTGAACGTAAACACGCAGATTACATTCCATTCTGTCACCAGTGCCCAGTGGCTAACAGCCGTGCTGTCATATCTGCGCTGCTTTCCCTGGGCTGTGCTGATCACCCTCCTACTGAGCACGTGGCACCGGATCACTTGCCATCGATGCTATACAGGTTAGGATAAGCCTTCCTTGCCCTGCTCTTCCCAAGGCTTTGATACATCAGGCTGCTCCATTCAACCCTACACGGGAAGCTTTAGCATCCTCCTCCCACTCATTCAGGGACAGGAGGACATCGCAGTGGGCAGGCTGGGCTCTCTGCGGCTGCGGTAGCATTTGAGAGTGTCCCCTCTGCCCATAGAGTTTACCAGTGTTTGACCTTCCCAGCAGCTCCCCCAGAGTTGTCAGAGGTTGGAGAAGAGGTTTGAATCGAAATCCAATTGTTAAAGTACTGTTGGCCTGATTGCTCCAAACAGTGACAATGAAATCAAAATGCCAGAAATGTTTGTCTTGGACAATTCCCCACCCCCAGCCTTGTCTCCTTCCATTGCTGGAGCTGCTTTTAGGACAGGAGGTGGAATGGTATAGCTTGAGATTAGTCAACAGCTGGAGTCTATGTGATGTCTTCACTGCGAGGGGTAGGTATGTAGGTGCAAGTTGCTCCCTTCCGCCCAAAGCCTGAGGTTTCCACTCTGCACCATGTTTGAGTACACCATGGCTGAAAAAGACCCCCATCTTGCACAGCCATTGAAGCCCTTGTGGCAGGTTTCTGTACTGGGTGATTAGCAGCTGCCTACACAGCACGTCAGAGCCCATTTCACCTGATTTCCACTGTGGCATGCAGTAAGGGCTTGAGAGGCGTACCAGAGAAGATCAAGCATCCTTATATCGAGGAGGCAACGGGAGTTTACTGAGAGGTTGTAAAGCTTTCTGAGAGCCTGATTGCTCATTTTGTATTCATGTGCTGCTTTCAAGCAGAGGGTGGCAAGAGGGGGTGAAACACCATGGCTCATTCAGTCATTAATTTAATAAATATAGAGAAAAGGTAGACAAAATTGGATGCTTTCTTCACTTAATGTTTTAAATGTGACCTTTATCTATGTCAGGAAATGAAGAATGGCAATATTGTATGTCAGCTGTTCCGTCCGCTCTGAACAAACTGAATTCAGGAGGCTCAGATTTGGGAATCTGGGCCTATTTCTCCAGCTCAAGATGAGGCATGGGCAACCAAAACGGTGGTGTGAGGAACAAGCCCACAAGTGGGACTTGGTGCCCAGCTCTCCCTCATATCAACATTGCACCAGCCTGGAAAATTCACCAGGTTTCTGCACTTGCGCGACCCAACAGACTGCTTTACCTGCCACAAATACAAATCCCTAACGCAGACTTACTTGCGCTGCTTTGAACACACGTACCAAAGTTGAGAAGGTCAAAATAAAGGATGGCTTGCAACCAGCTAACTGCATCTATTATACGGGTTTCTACTGGATCGCCAATCAACGTCGGTCACACCAGAGACAATTACCCAATATAACCAAATCCCAAGTGACCGAGCAGGCTGCATCCCGAGCTGTGTACTAAACTGCTGTTCACTTTCTTTACAAGCCTTTGCCTTTCTCTCATTTTCTCTCTCTCTCTCTTATTTCTTTTTTCCTTTCTTCGTGCAGAGAAGAGAAATGATTGCTAATGAATTGCAAGCATGGGGTACGGAAAGATCAGTTAATAGGGCCCAAGTATTCAGTAATACAAATACATTAAAGTGATCAAGCAATGAATGAAAATTGACCCAAAGAGCAGGTTCCACTGAGAAAACATGTGAGAATGTAAATTAATGTGACTTGATGAAACTTGAAATGTCATAACACAGCAGGGCATACAACACATCAGAGGAAATGTGAAAATTATACTTTTTCCTGAAATCATAGTTTTCAAAAATAAGTGGCTTTTAAATTCTTCTAAAAATATAATAAAGGAATTAGTGTCAAGAAAAGGGTTATTGTTGTTTATCAGACTGCAGGCTCAGTCCATGGTGGCTTTTCGCAAATATCCTTTTATTCCTCTGCCTACGTGGCGGGAAAAGGCAAAGAAAAATCCTGACGTCTTTTTACTTGTCTGGTTCCCTCTTCTTCTTAACTTTGCACAAGGGATTTTTTTAAAGTTGTTTGGAGGGTAAATGGCATGCTAATCTATCGCGCCTTTTTTGCCTTTTGGCCATCTGCTTTCATCCAAAAGTTCTAACGCTTAGAAACAAGCAAACAAAACAAGAGGAAAGGTCACTTGAAATTAGTCTGTCTTCTAATAAAACTTACTTAAAAGGGAAGGATAAAAGCATTGGGAGACAGAATTAAATAGTTATGCTGGCAAGTTTCCAGACCCAAACAGAAAATGTAACATATTCTGCTCCATCCCATGTGTCCATATTTGTTTGGTGATGGCATGACTGGCCCATGTGTTGGGAAAGTCTTTCCTCTGTCATGAGAGATGTCAAATTTTTCTGCTGGCCCCTGCTGGAATATGGTCCTCAGAGGGGTCTAGGACACGAACAGGAGGGAAAGGATTCCTCCCCTGTACCACACCACAGGGACAGCAGGGAGTATGAGAATAGGTCCCTTCTGATCCAGTTCTAAGCGGATTTCTGTAGGAAGAACATGGAGAGTGCAGGTCTGCAGAGTGAAAGGAGAAATGGCCACACACCACAAAATTGTTAGTTTGGTCCCCTGACTGCCGTGCCCACGCATGGAAAAGGCAGCCTCAGCCTCTTTCTCTAACACCGAGTGCTCCACGGGAAGACTGTACTGGATTCTGGCTGAAGATGGGTATCC
The DNA here is from genome assembly GCA_013400135.1 of Rhinoptilus africanus. Classification (NCBI taxonomy): domain Eukaryota; kingdom Metazoa; phylum Chordata; class Aves; order Charadriiformes; family Glareolidae; genus Rhinoptilus; species Rhinoptilus africanus. Next base: position 602,766 of record VXBO01000349.1, read on the forward strand.
TCTACGGAGTGTCCCCTAACTGTCCCTCTGCCAACCACCACCTCTCTGCACTGCTCCGGCCCAGATGCTTTCCTCAGACTATTTCTCAAGTATTTATTTCCCCGGTCTCCCTAGCCCTCTTCCTTTCAATTGAGTTAATACGCATACAGGAAGAACTAACCAAAGCCTATGTTTAGGTAAGGAAATGAAAAGACTTTTTTCCATAGAAGAGTGTGTCTAGAACACATGGGGCTCCCTGAGCACAAGGAATTCTTGTAGAATGGGCAACCCAGCCCCATTTCTTTTCCTGTAGAACTACATGAAGGTGGGATGGTACTGTCCAAAGAGAAAGTTGGCAGGCTCCTGCGTATCAAAGCCTATTAATACACAAAAGAAACAGAAAGCAAAAAAAGAGAAAAATTCACGCAGGTGTAAAACATAAAGAACAGCCTGGGAAGAAGAAATACAGCAGGTCAGTAAAGCTGCTAGATGGTTAATTAAATAGCACAGTACGTAATGTTTTCTTCACTCTTGTAAATAGATAATATTAATTTAATGAAATGTCATGATAATGACCAGAAACATAATTCCTATTTTGCTTTTTCAAAAGAATGCAGGAAGCTGGCTGTAGGAGAGAAGGGGAAAAAACAGGTTAAAGGCTATTTTACAACTCCCAGCACGCTTAGAAAATCTGTGAATGCAACTTGTGTAGCTTTCCATTGGGGCAAATAGGCAGAATGTGAAGCTGGTTGGTCCATTTTCATCAGTCAATGACGAAAGCAGAAATAGTCAGTGAGAATGGGTTGCAAATATTCTATGTCTCAGCACAGGCAATTGTCTTTTTTCATATTTTAATTATATCCTGAAACATGAGGCCACTGTAAAGCAAATGACCAACAATATAATAGCTTTGCCATCCTGAACAGAAATACAGCCTTTCAGAAAAATTCAGCACTTCAACTAAAGGAAAAGATATTACAGATTTCAAATTTTTTTAATGCGACTAAGCAAATGATAAATGGGAAATTATTGACTAGCTATTTTTTCTGAACATTTTCTTGGCATCGCTTCTGTGGAGCTTCTCCAGTTGGGTTACAGTGTAAATTAAAGTTATTTTTCTTGGTAAGTTTTGTTACCCATTTATAATATATCTACAATTCACAGAGACAGTGGAGCCTGAGGAATGAGACCCTAAATAGTCCTATGCCTTCTATTAATTATTGGCTAAAGCCTACAGAAGAACCTTCCACTCATATTATGAATAAATCTTGAATATCAATGAAAAATATGATTGTTTAGTGTTGTCTGGTTAGGATCCAATTACAGATGGTGTATTTATTTCAGACATATAAGATGCACACTAGAGATCTCCAGGAACAAAAATGAGCTGAAATTGGCTGAGCACTGAATGGAAAAAATAATGATCCGTGTTACATAGCTTGTATACTGGAGACTACACTTGAAGGATTAAAAAATTAAGGCCATGGCTATTTACACTGCGCAGCACAGATTGCTCTGAGTGTTATTTGAGAGCTGGCACCCAGCAGACAGACATCCCGCTTTATCCGTGATTTAAATACATCTTCGGAAACACAAAAGGATGGCGTGAGGTAGGAGTGTAAGATAGTACCTACTATACCGAAACAGAACACCAGCTTTGTCCCTCAAATCGAATGCCAACGTGTGCCGAAGTGCTCAGGTGCCCCCTGCCCTGCTGTGTTGTGCGAGGGGCTCTGGTGCATGGGCAGCTCCTCCCAACAGTCAGCACTTGTGAGAGCCGGCATCCCTGAGAATTTGTGCGCACCATTCCCACAAATACAGACACGTAGCCACAGAGTGGCCACAAAAGCTTTCTTCTGCCAACTCCAGTGACAGCCATAGCTTCCCTGGGTTACTGGTGTGAGGAAAAGCCTGGCAGTCACTTGTGTTCAGGCATGCAAGGTCATGTTTTTCCAACCAGTACTCGGACACAGCAGGTTCACATGAGGAAGTTTCATCCCTGGGCATGCAGAAACTGCGGTGGGGAGGAGGGGAAACTCTTTATTGAAGGAGACGGCTGTTGGAGAAGGAGGATTCTAATTCACTAAGAATTGGTAGCAGAATATGAAGCAAAGCCATAGAAGTAGAGCCCCTTCACTTACTTGTTAGAGATAAGCTAACAAAGCCAGTTTGCTTTTGCAGTTCTCGGCATGCGTGGCCTCTCCAAGATCTCTTTTAATTACTTATTTATGTATATCATTGCTGAGGAAGATGATTAAACTTCCCTGTTATGACCCACCTTTGACTCGAGACATTATTGCATTACTTTCTACATCCTTCACTGCATGTGTTTAGACAGGACTTCTGAAATATATTGCCCCTGTTTCCCAGAAGCAGAATCGGTTGCCTGAGAAAAACCTCTTCTGCCTCAGAAAGCCAGGGGACTGCACACGGTGTTTAGTCTTGCCTTGTTCTAAACAATCCTTACAAATGACCTTTCCCTGCTGGTAGACTTTTGCTGCTGGAAGTTATTTCTAAAGCAGTTTTATGTCTTGTCAGTTTGCCTGCATTTGCACTGCAGCCCCATCTGTCTGCTTGCATTTGAGCCCTACGAGTGCTTTGCTGCCTCCTTTAATTTTTTTCCTGGTGGGATGAGATATGTCCATGAGCGGGGAGCAACCGTTATTAGGACATTTCCGGAAGGATTAATTCTGGCTACTTTCTCATAGTCATACCCTTTCACTTCCCTGCTACTTTTTCTCTGGTTTTGGGTGGCAGCCTTTGTTTATTGCTTAGAACCAGCAATGCCAGAAGAGGAGACATCAGCTCCCTGCAGTGCAAGCCAGTTTTTAAGAAATAAACTAGTTTCATTAGTAGCAGCTGTGAACCACAAGTGGAAACTGAGCATCTGGGAGAGTTACACCTCAGAAGAACTTATGAGGATGAGCCACTGGGGAAAATCTGAGCCAGGAGTACAAATGCTAGTCTGTATCATGCCAGACTGCAGAGTATCAACAGTGATGTCCATACTACTGGGATCCCCAGTAGGGACCAGCTCTTTGAAAGCTTCTCACCAGGTTCAATAAGATCCAGTCACAGCAACTAACTGCATGTTGTTGAAATCCTGGGATTGGTTTCAAATAAATTTTGGAAACCAAATGAATTGCAAAACAAAAAAAAAAAGCACGCAGTAAAATATTTTACAGTTGCTTAATAGAAAATGGGACGTTATCATAGGGCTTTTGTTGCAGAACAGTTGTGCTTGTTCTTTGGAACATTTACTCTTGACGTGTTCTTATATTTTTGCCAAGTGACCAATACAGTTATATGATTTATGCAATCACGTTGAAAAAAAATATTTATCCAGATGATACAAACCAGAAAGAGTGGAGAGCTGACCCTTTAAGTCCCTGAGAATATTGGTTTCACTAGGATCAGGATTTCACTCGTATTTCTTAGTCTCTGACATACTCTGGTAAAAGCATTAATTATTGTATCTGATCACCCTGTGCTAAACTGACTTACAATTTTCTAGCTCATAGGCAGCTGTCACGGTAGTACAAAGGATTCACTATTTTTAGGCAAAACAAGGTCAAAAGATTTTTATGGCATTTTGGATATTGCAGTAGCCTTTAAAGAGCTTAGTGATAATACAGTTGGAATTAAGGTAGAAGTCTCAGGTAACATTTTGTGGTGCTTGATGCTTGCTGTTATTAGCACGTTTGGTTGCCTTCCTTCTTAGTGAGTCTATAAGCCATTTGTACAAATCACTGATGTCCTGTACTATGGTATTGAAGCATCTTTGTCCAAATCAGTATGTAAATCCCATCCCTTAAAGCCAACAAAATTAAAAGAGGAGATCTCAGTTTAAAAACTATTTAAAAGAGTGTCAGCCACCTTCATTTTACTGTCACCTGCCTAGAAAGTAATGAACAGAATGGATACAAGTGAATATGATTTGTAGGAACAAACACAGGGGGAAAATCAGGCTGGTTTTTTTCCTCAGGAGCATGGGCTGGTGTTCACCAGGCAAGACTGTTGAGTACTACCTCATATCATCAGAAAACACCATGCTCCTGCTGCAATCTGTACAAAATGGGACACGCTTAAACCTCTTATTCCTCATTCTCCAGCCATCTCTCGTTCCCTGCCACTGATTCATTTCCTTGTCCTGTGCCTCCTTACCACACTTCATTTGCTACCCACCACTGTCAGCAACAGCAGCTCCCTGTCTGTGCCTGTGCCTGGCCATGCCCCTCTCTGAAGAAGGTTTTGTAGCAGTAGTATTACACATACCACAAAAGGAACACCTGCTCCATGTTATTCCTTCCTCTTCCAAGCCACCTCTCACTTCCTCCTAATCCCAATCTTTCTTCTTTCAACTTAAACATTCCTGCTATATATAATTTCCAGTACTCACATTTGCATGCTTTTGCTGAGCTGCTGCTTCTTAGAACTTAGAAATATTCTTCTTTCTTCTGTATGGGAGGTCAGCAGTGAGTTTTGGGATCCTCACAGCAGCTGAGTGCAATTGTAATCAGGTGAGCTAAAAGGTACCACCTGTCCTTCCTTTCCATCCTTTTTGAAAGGATATAGATCACCTGATTGGCCATCATCTTGTGAAGTCCTGCAGGATTTTAAAGGGGCCCTAGACCCTCATGCTTGAACACCTAAATGCCTCGCCAGTTATGGTCAGGCAGCTTCTTTCCCCAAAATTCCACGTTATCATTTGTTATCAGATCTCATAACTTGACTGTACTCAGTACCAGCTGCAAGCATGCAATGGACAGCATCGTAGTGGTAGAAATTCTCATTGCTCACATGAAGTCATGGAAGCTTCATGGAAGCTGACAAAGCCAAAAGAACTATACCATTTATTATGCCAGCTCATGACATGACCTGCTGTTGTAATGTGTGCGTGTTCTCATGCCTATAGATTTCTTGTGCATGTCTGAAGAGCAAAATCCTTGGAGTAAGGATGGTTTTCTCAGCACACTTCAAGGTGTGAGTAACAGAAAATCTGAAGTATATCCCCCCTAAGGACTGTCAAATTATACCAGTCAATTTTCAGCTCACCTATTTGTCACTTGCTTAATCATTCTGCGGTATTCTGCTTGGAGGCTTTATTGCCCATTTTGAACTCAATGACAGTGTTCACATTGCCTTGAATGGAAGGTGTCCTGGATTTCAACTGGATGTACAAAATGCATGTAACAAGAATCTTTTGGCAGTCTTTTGAGTTCTTCCACTCTTTCCAGAGCAGGACAGGATGTACCTTGCCAAGAGGAAAGTACCAAATTGCATCAGATTTCGACAACCTTTTCAAATAAAATGTTGAAGTTGAGATCAAGTATTATATCCTTACCTGAACTAGTCAATGCAGATGTTATGCAGATATATATTTTTTCATAACTCTTGCATAAATTATCATATCCTAGGAACTATTTATATTAAAAGAATGAGTTGTACTCAAACACCTGTGCAAATGTTGTGTATTCGATCCTGTACCTCTCTACACATATCATGTTTTTATCAGCAGGAACTTGGGGACTAAATTATTGGTAAGTGCTAAAGACAGGCAAGAGGCAAGTAAGTTATCCTGAATGAAGGATGGTAAAACCATACTGCTGCGCCACAGAAATCTGTACTCCATATATACCACAGGAAGATTGCTTTTGGATATTTCCAGATTCTTCCACTGCTCTCCACTGCATCCTTTCCATCTCTCATGAAGGCAGGCTTCTTTCTTCACACGCTACCTATGGCATCATAAAAATTGTCCTCCTCCCACCCCGGCAAGCCTATCTGTGGCTACAAGTGTCACGGAAACAAAATGTGCGGTTCACCTGTTTGGAGAAAGGAGATATCTTTGATTAGTAGGAATCTCTTGTCTCTAGCTGGTAAGGTCTTTGAGGAATGGCCTGTCATTCATTAGATGTGTATGGCATTTAGCACAGGGGGGCTGCCCCACTGGAGGCCCGGGGGTGGTACTGTAATACAAATGTTAGCTGTGCAGGTTTGCGGTAAAATGATGAACTGCAGAGCCATGTGGCATCGTTAATCACACAGCCGTCACTTCAACAAACAAAGCACGGAATATAATAATTTATAAAGATGTATATTACTTTTTCTTTCTCCCTTTTTGTCTTCTTTACGGGGGAAATCTATACAACACCATGGCAAATTGTGACTAAGAGAGTTGGTAACGTTAGAAAACAGGGCTGCAGAAAAAATATTGTTTCAAAACACTAAAATTCTTAAGAAAGCTTCACTAGAGGAGACTAAAAAATACTTGATGATAATCTGCCCTCAGTCTTGGAAGAGGAAGATGATGCTGGTAAAGTTGCATTCAAAACTTGAGCATTTGTCTGTGGTGGTAGGGTTTTTTAAATAATCTGCTTTCCAATTGCACTACAATTTATACCTGCATTTGGCATTTAGTCACTGCAGAAAGTAAACTGTATTTAGTAATCTTGCCTATTCCCCATGCATCTTCTTGACAGACAGATGGGAGCTGTACATCTGCCTGAAGCCAAAGAGGTCCTCTCACACATGACAAAACCTATCACCCAAACCAAACCAACAAATTGATCCCCCAAAGTCAGTGGTCCTGTGATAGCAACACACAGGAGAGCAGGAAACGGTGGGAAAGGGAGTGGGAGAACTTGATGGGAAATAGATTGCAGGGGGGACCAGGACCCGCAAAGGCGGGGGGGGAAGGCATGTCTGAGACTGCTGGGAAGGCACAGGGATAAACTAGGCAGTTTCCCACAGACCTGAAAGTGCAAATGGCCTTTGTCTCTCACTACATCTGTCTCCCACAGGGAAAAGTCTGGCTTCTCATATCCTGGATCAACGGGAAGGAGGGGGCTTGCCAGTGTACGTGTGACTGAGAGCTCCCAGCTCCTCCTCGCACCCACCACTTACTCTGCTGCTAAATGCAATATGCTTTGCCATTACCTAGCTGTAATTTGTTAAATCGTTATAAAGAACTTTATCACTATAAAGAAAAGCTTCAGGTGCAGAGTTGAAAGGCTTGTTCCAAATGTGAATATTCCACATGAAAGAATTTCTCTTGTTTCAAACCATTTGCATTTTCCTTACATGTTATTGATCTGATTGAACAGTTCCCAGATCAAAGGCACGCTGGTAAATGAGCAGGCAAGGTGGCAATATGCGAAGTGGACAGCTGTTAAGAGAGCAGCTTAAATAATTGCTCAAGGATTTATTGGGTAACATGATTAATGATTATGGAAATATGATGACATGATACCAAAGAGTAGTGTGCAGTGATTGATGGGGAAGTTGGATAAGGCCAAGCTTAGATGCCAGAGTATGGGAAACAGTAATGTAGCTTGTAATTATGGTATATGTGGTGCATAGTTGCTAGGAAATTTTGGTATTCAGTTTTGCCTTCCGATAGGAACTCAAACTGCAAAGTATGTTGTGTGTAATATTTCTCTTGTAATGAGGTAAAGAAAAAACCTCCTGCTAACAGTGCACTGTAATAGCAGGACTGATTCAAAAAGACACTCTCATCTTTTTTTAAAAAATCTCTTAAATACCCACAAAACTTACTGGAAGCTCATGCTGCTGTTTTAATTAACACCTGAGAGAACTATACATAACACATTAAAGGAGAAAAAGATCCATTTGTAGAATTGGCAGTAGTTTGCATACAGACAGCTTTTCTCCTGTTTTTTTTTAACCTTAAATTGCAGCAGCCAGCAGTAGCATAACACAAGAGATGGGAAAGCAGAGGACAGAATTGCAGGCTAGAGCTATTCCATGGTAAAAATATTGCAAACTCTTAATTGATTCTATGTTGAGAATTGCACGAGATTCCTCGTGCAATTTTAGGGCTGAGAGTAGGCAGTGAAATCCTCAGTGTGAAATCCCAGTCCAGGAAAATGGACTGCAAAATTCCACTATGGGCAAGATTCTATGCTGGGTTGTTAGGTTTTGGGTTTTTTTTTTAAATCCTATTTCTTATATTGAATATAAATAGGATCCTACACTGGATTTGAGACACACAGTTTCTGTGTGTAAGAGACTTGGCTGCTGTAAGTGAGGGAACCTCATCAGAATTTTCAGTTGGGTTGCAGTCAATGACAGCTATTAGGCCCAGCACTCAGATCCTGCCATTAGACTGTTGTGGTATGACAACAATTGTCATAGCTTTAAAAACAGAGTGATGGGGGTAGAGCTATTTAAATGACAACAACATTGCTCATGCTAGGCAAAGCAGACAGCTCTGGAAAGAAATAGCTATATTTGAAACCTTGGAAATGTTGTTAATCTCTTCAGGGATGTGAGATAACAACAGAGATGGCGTAGGATTTGAGAAACATACCAGGAAGTCTGGTATTTTAAAGCCATAATCTAGTTCGCCAGCCTTGAGAGTGAGTATTAGTGAGATTACAATTCTGGTGAAGAGTTTTCACAACAGAAGGCAAGAGGTTGAGTTGGAGCATCTGTTGGCATTTACGGACAGATTCATTTGTAGCCCTAGGTGACTTCCTTGGCATTATTCAGCACACATGACTGTGTGATGAGTTAACCCCCCAATATTTAGTTGTGGTCATGTTCAAAACACCCTGGAATATTGTCTCTTTCTTTAATCCATCACAGATACCATCTACTCCATCACTCTTCACCACTGGGAAGCCCTCACCTCATTTTATAGCGCACACAGGCTTCCCCATGAGAGAAAACTGGGATCCCTCTGCAGCCGTTTCACATCAGTCAGACGTGCCAACCCGCCCGGCCCTTCTGAGAGCTGTTTTGAGGCGATTGCAAATAAGGGTCTGCTACAGGGTTCACACACCATTTCGGTCATTGCAGTATGTTTACCATGCAGCCTGTAAGTACCCCCAGGCAAGGAGTGTGTCTGCCCGAGTGTCTGTACGCTGCAGCCATGGTGTTAGAACCAGTGAACTATAATTTGTAACCTTGCGCACACCTGTAAAAAATCTGATGTGTGTTTTTATCCTGTTCCTCTTATCTGAGCAGAGATTTGTTCTTATAGAGTTTCTCATAAATATCAGACTGCTATCACTGGCTTTTTTTCTGATTATATTTATAACCAGCATCAAATTGGGCTAGACCCACCTGGTTTCTGCAGTGCACCATGGCACATTGGGATTTCTGCAGTGGCATTCTCTTAAAAGAAACAAACAAAACAAGGAAAAGGCTTGTTATTGATTTAAATCTGATCGGGACAATCTTGATTATCTACTTTGCCATAGCTTTTATTTTGAAATACTTTGTTGACTGTTCTCCTGATCACGTCAGTTCTCATTATTTTTCCAACTGCAAGTTGTGCAAATCCGCAGTGTAGAAGTTTGAAAAGCAAGTTAACACCACTGAAACTGTGTATGGGTCACCTGAGGTTTTGTGCGTCAAGCTGGGGTGGAAATACTTATGATGTTCTTGTTTCCAGTAGGTCTGACTGACAGGTCCTCTGTCCTTTCTCGCCCTCTGCCAAGACCATAGCTCATTTCTGGCCAGCCCAGCTTTCACATCCCACTTGTTCCATGTTCCTGGGATCTCCCCATGTAGGCCTAACAGGCAGTTCTGCTTCCAGGTCTCCCTCAACACCCGGAGAAGTGGGGAGATGGCTTCACTGTTGCCTGGCCCCTGGCCCACTCCCTCTAGTACCTGACTGCTTGGTGACTGGGCAGCCAAAGCCATTTTTCAGCCTGTCCATCTTCCTGGCTGCGGTTCTCCCATGAGGAGTCCTTTACACCTTTAATGGGAAATTTTGTGGTTCCACTCAATTTTATATTTCTACTTGAGAATTTAATTTTTTCATTTAGTTATCTGAAAGTAGTTATTTAGCTGCAGGACAGGAATTCAGGTAAGAGTGAGCGATCAAACCTTTCATCTGTGACTCCAGCTTTAAGCTCAGGTTAAACTGCTCTTGCTGTTTCTGGTTACTGCAATCAAATTATTAATAAAAATATTAACTGGGCTAATTTGAATCAGTGTAAATGACTGATTAATACTATAGGCATTATAAGAACCCAGCAGCTCAAGCAAAAAAGTATTTTTTTTCCCATTAAGTACACTAGAAAGTTACATGGATTATTAAGGAAATAGGGAGCATTTGGCACCTTTTGGAAGGCAGTGAGGTTGGAAACGAAGCCTCTTTCACAGAACATGACAGCAATTTTCACTGCAGGAATTCCTAAATCATTCTCAGATTGTGGGTGCTTCTTGGCATAATGAATCTGATAGCTTCAAACCTACTTCTGACAGAAAGGTGTGCAAACCATAAAACATTGCTGCTACACTTTGCACGCTTGTTGGAAGCTCTGCCAAAGGGCTGAGGACTGAAAAAGCAAACAAGCGTGAAGACAAAGGCTCAGATCCAGAGAAGAATTAGAGTTGCCTGCATGATGTTCTGCATCAGAACTGTGACCAGTTCTGGGGAACCTTGTACAAGATAGACATGGACTTACCGGAGTGAGTCCAACCAAAGGCCATGAAGATGACTAAGGGACTGGAGCACCTTTCACATGATGAGAGGCTGGGACATCTGGGACTGATAAGCCTGGAGAAGAGAAGGCTCAAGGGAGTGGGATCTTACCAATGCATATAAATATGTGATGGGAAGGAACAAAGATGAGGAAACCAGACTCTTCTCAGAGGTGCCCCGTGATAGGACAAGAGACAATGGGCACAAATTAAACCACATGAAATTCAAACTGAACACAAGAAGATTTTTTTTTACTGTGAGGATGATCAAACAATGGCACAGGTTGGTCAGAGATGTTATGGGTCTCTATTTATGGAGATATTAAAACCCAACCAGACATGGTCACAGAATCACAGAATCATAGAATGGTAGGGTTGGAAGGGACCTCTGGAGATCATCTAGTCCAACCCCCTGCCAGAGCAGGGCCACCTTAGAGCAGGTTGCACAGGAACGCACCCAGTCAGGTTTTGGATGTCTCCAGAGATGGAGNAGGTGACCCTCCTTGAGCAGAAGGGTTAAACTAGATGATTTTAAGAGGTCCCTTCAATCTTCAACCATTCTGTGATTCCACGATTCAAAACTCATATTCAGCTGCTGCTTAAATTCATCTAGTACATGCCCTGTCTTTCCATGTATGTCTGCATCCAACAACTTGAAAGTGCCTTTGCTTCCTGGTTGCCATGACAGGTGTTGCCAATGGAGTGCCAGGAACGCAAAGCACCTTGCTCCACCCTGTGCACAGCATTTCAAAGGTACCTAATTTCCACTTCTGCCTGTACACAGAAGTGCTTCAGTACTGAGAAGTTTCGGAAGCTAGGTACGTAAGATCACACATACAGATCGTTACAGTCAGGTTTCAGAAACAGGGATTCCTTTGTTAGACTGTCCTGGTTAAACTTGGTAAGTGACCTGAGAACCAGCTATAGGGATCAGCTATTTGGGTCCAACAGCAGCTGCTTCTTTCTATAAAATGTAGCTGGAGAAAGAGTAAGCAGTGGCATGTTATCTCTGCAGTACTTGGTGGTTATTTCTATTAGAGAATCCACGAAGATGCATGTTACGTTATCTCCTCAGCCTTAGATATTCAAACCCAAACCTTTAACTGCCCCAAAGTACCAGCTATAAAACTAGTCCATTGCAAAGTAGAACAGTAATTTTTCTGTTGAAATTACTCAACTGTACTTAAAATAATTCATACTTTATTGTACTAGACTTGGAGGATGAAAAGCTGGTCTAAAATCTGAAAATTTGCTTGGGTGTACAGCCCTTATCTAAGCTCAGTTTATTTTGTAAAGCATCTACCTCAAAGTAGCCTACAGCCATGTTATTGGGGTATTCCCATGGGAGGCAGGAGCTGTGAGTATAAATCCTAACTAGAAAGATGTAATTAAGACCTTGCAGAGCCAGAAACTAAACCACTCTGCTCTGCTAAGCACTCTGTATAGTGATGACTGTGTACCCTGCACGCTAGGTGTGAATGTTGCTGCAGACGTTGAATTCTGCAGCTGTGTAGACTCCATTTTGGAAGGTGCACACTTAAAAGACAGGAGTTGCAACAGTAAATGACAAGTGCCTACATGTCCTTCTGGATCTCGGCTTTGGTGGCTTAATCGCCAGCAAGTTTACCCAGATCAGAGCTGAGGTACTCCATCAGAGGTGCCCATGGGGGAAGGAGGTGGCATCACAGTGCAGTATTGCTGTATTTGGTTTTTGAATAGGTTCTAGTCATTAGTGTTGTCACATTCCTGGAAATTCACTCAAAGAAGACATTTGAAGGAGGATCTCTTTCTTCCTGCACACACAAACACACACAAGCAACGTTTTTTTGATGATGCTTTCAGATAAACAGCCACAGCGAAGCCTCAGTTTCATTTTATCTCCATAGACAGCTCCAGGAAAAAAAATCACTGCTTCCGCCTGCAGCCTAAACAACTCACTTTGCTGCCAAGTGCCATCCCAAAAAGAGGAACAATATAAACTAATTTCATACCTATTCGGTTCAATAATAGGTATTGTTCTAACTATACCTCTAGTGATAGGAGACAGAAGACAGCTTATTTGCCATTGCTAAGCAACTGTTAGAACAGTGTGCAGAATTCAGCCAGCCCTAATGGTCTGATAGGTATCAGTGTCTGAAGTTCTTGTTTGCATTCTGAAGTCAACAATAATTGTATTTCTCTATTAACATTCATTTAAGATAGTTTATGGCTGCATGAGATCCAATTGGGATTCTGTCGTAATGGTGTTCTGAATGGTCTCCTCTCCCTTAGAAAGAAATATTTATCCATAATGCATTAAAAAACTGCTTTAATCCACTTGTTTTGTTTTGATGTAGTGATGAAGTGGCACAGAGGGTAACATGAGAAAAAGAAGGTAATATGAAACACTGCAGAAATAAAAGCTGATGGTATGAATGGTACCAAGTTGCAGGCAGAGCGCTTGGTATTTGGGTATGGTTGCATAAATCACAGGATGTTATGTGTGTCTGAGATCCAAAGACATCTGCAAAACCCCTATACATTTGGAAAAATGGGATCTAGGCAAGACAGATGTAAAAGCCTGAGTGCATTAAACCACGGGATTTTTTTTCCCAACCTTAATTTATGAGTTCAGATTCTAGTCATTTGTGTACATGATTTAGAAGGGACTTTCTGGCTCCAATCATGCCTTACTGAGATAAGCAATGGGCAAATGAATAAATGCAAAGGAAGAAATGTTGCACAAGAGGCTCCTGCATTCATAAGCATTTCTTTGTAGCTGCAAAATGATTTCTGTGACCTAAAAAAGGAGAAGGCATTATCATGAGAGCATGATATCTCTTCTGCTGCTCTGTTCCTTACCTGTGCATGAGGTAAGGAGTAACGCATGAGTAAGTAACGATGCATAAGCAGAGGGACCGAAGGCTTACTACTGCTGGGGCTGGAATTCTGTGCTTGTAGCCAACACCGCTCCATTGCTTTTCTGGGCGCGTAAACATATGATTTACACTTATGCATGTGAGCACTCCCATCACATTCAGCAGAACCACTACCGTCCCTTGTTGAGTAAATGCTTAAATGCTCTGTTGGCACAAACTGAGAAAATCAACACTTTGTCAGATGGAGCCCATGCAGGTGAAACGACATTGCCTTGCTTAGCCCACTGTGCCTCACACCATGACTTGTAAGAGACAGGTCTTAATGTAACAACAGAAGAATAAGTGCTTTGAAATAAGGACTTCAGGCAGTGCCCTGAGTCAGAAGACTAGCTCGTCACAACATGGTATGAAAATGTAGGGGTAAAAAGTTGAGACGGTCCCTCTGCAAAGCTGCTTACGGCAATGTCTGAGTCACCACAGGAGGTGAGAAAGCTGCAGGCAATGGCATGCAAAGTAGGCTTGGTCCGACTTCTCTTATGCAACTCCTAGGTCAGCATCTTCTCTGCTCCAGACATAAATGCAGAAAACATCAAAAAGCTGTTACTGAAAGCAGTACTCTTATTTATTCATTTGTGTGAGCCAAACGTGACTTAAGAAATTAGATAGTTTCCACACAAGTTTGAGTACAGGACCAGGCAATTTTCTTGCTGGCGCTGTTAAGACCATTTATTTCTGGACTCATTAAAAGGATGTTTGCACCCCCTAGTGTATAAGAATTTGCAAGAAATAACGTTCTTATAACAGCCTTAGCTAAATGAGGATGTTTAATATTAAACCATAATAAAATTTCCCTCTTATAATCTTAACAACTTCCAGAGAAAGGACTGTAAACTCCCAAGATCACCCTAGGTCCTTGATCCCTGATGTCCTTGTACTCAACAACTGTAAGACCTGAAAACAGGTTCCACCGAGTTAGATTTTTATCCCACTGGAAGATATCAGGGATTTACAGTAAAAAAATGAGACTGCACTGAAAACAGATAATTCAAATCCCGACCTTCCTGAAACTCAGGAATGTCGGATCCAGCTTCAGCCCATTAGTGAGATAAAGTTTGTAGCTGTGTTTCATTGAAGGACAGGGATCTCTGGATCTGGACTATACTCCAGTTAACAGAAACTGCAAAAATGAGAGGCATGTACTTACCTGTACTCCAAGAACTACTGCCCAGATTGTCACAGGTAAGTAGATTTCTAACTTCAGACAGTGGCATCCCACTGTTTGGACTTAGGTCTTAAAATACCTTTGAAAAACTCCTTACTGTGGAGGATCACCTTCTCATTCTTCAGAAGTGGCTTCACTTTTGCCAAGTTCTGCTCACTGTGTTAAACAAGGTAGAACCAGTCACCGAGATGAACCAATTGAGCTTCCCTTGTTGGGACCCAAAGTGGCAGTTCAGCTCCCTGTGTCCAGTTTAAGTTTGGAACCTGAGCAAAATTTAGGTGCTCCTGGAACCAAACCAAACCCAGGTGCTGGCTCCTGGCTATGAGCATGGGAAGGGAATGGCTTATGGGTGCACTTTCTGGTGGGTCCTGCACTGATTTTTGAGGGTTGGAATGTGTGACCCAAACCTTCAGAGCACGGTCTGGTACGTGCTGTTTGGCTGACTGTCACCAATGCGGTCGTCATGGGCAGGCTCTGATCTGACCAAATTACACATACGTGTTTTCAAGAATTCCTCTGCTCACCCCTCCACTGAAAACAGGGTTTAACCATTTCCCCTGAGGTGTCTGAAACCCAATCACCGCAGCCTTGGCAAACGCCTGACAACCAGAAAAACTGTATTGCCAAGGGAAAAAAGTGGTCTGTTTTCATTATCCAAGCAGAATTAAATGAAAAAGCAAACAAACTGCATAAATGATGAAAATTAAATTAGATTTTCTTTACTTTCATTATCTAAGTCGTTTCTTATAATTTATTCTAAAATATGACTTTCAGCCAATGGTATTTACTATATTTAAACCAGACTGATTTTATTTACTGTGCAATGCTTAAATAGCTCCTCCAAGCCACTTTATTCTGTAATTTTAAATGAATTCTTTGGGCTTTTTTCAAAACAAGAAACTTGGCGTTTTGACAGAATAGCCCTTAATAACTCACACTGAAGATACTGCCAGGAGCTGTGATGATGGCTTTTGTCAGGTATTCTTTTCTTCCAGAAGACTGGAGACATCATGATACTAATGCAGAGCTCTTTTTGCCATTTCTGTAAATAAATAACATAATATATGAAAAGCACACACATATCGCTGCTAAGTGTCCCCAGAGAGTGAGAATTCAAAGCTCAGTAGTACCACTGTGATAGAAACCAGGCAAATGGTATAATGAGAACACATTTTTTAAAAGTATGTTAACAATATTATACTGGCATGTGCAGGTGCCAATTTTAAAAGAAACTCTCCACACATATTTGGACAATTAAATCTATCTACTTTAGAAGCTGGACTAGTTATTTGCAAACTCCTTTTTTTTTAATTAAAAAGCCAGATCTTTCAATATCAATTAATTTCTGGTTTAGAGCCTTTCTTTTTCACTAGTGAACACTTGAATTCTTCTCACAACCAAAATTGAGATGTTTTAGCAGGACAATATGGTGTTACTGGTACAGAGCCCATTACTGGGACATAGAGCCCTTTGGTTTCAAATAGAATAGCCTCAGGACTCTAAATTAGCCACCCAAAAGCAGTATGGATAGGAAACAAGAAGAATTTGTATTACACTATAAAAAGAAGTCTTGCACAAGCAAGCAAAATCTGCCCAACACACCTGTCATTTTTCACAGGAGGATGCCAACATGAAATGTAGGTAGAGTGATGTACCGCTTTCAGGAGGATTCAGCTGAAAGCAAATGTAGGAGTGGAAGATGTGATAATCCCTGCCCCCCACTAAATAGTGAAAATAACTCATGAATTTGGGCTGAATTGAAAGGCTACATTAAATCTCCTTGAAAACTGCAATCAGTGTCATGTAGAACTTCCTTTTAAACTTCTTCACAGCTGTTGCCATTCTGTTTATGGCCAGATGATATGGCTTGCAATGAAATATACGGGCTACATTGAAATTCCATATAAACTGAAATGCGTCTTTGCTCTTAGGACTCTCACAGAGATGGCTGTACTTCCCTGGTCTTCCAATAATGCCCAACGATGTTTCCACAGGAAAGGCAGGGTGAGTTGCTTCTACTTCTTATAATATTGCACTGTGCAAAATAAAAATTATAGATGAGACAGATCCCTGCATTGATTTTACAGACAGTATTGTCTGAAATCACATTCAAGGTTTTGATTGTTTTTTTTCTTTTGAAGGAAAACTAGTCCCGCTCTGTTGTTGGTGAGGTGCTGTATTTCATTTAATAACCCGTTCTTGTCCCTTCTGAATGTCTAATACTGTATTTTATATGAATATTAGGGTGCTTGTTCATGGGGAGATTTTTTTCCCTGCTTCAAGAAGGCTGAAGAATTCAAGCCTTTGCAAAGACACAAATACTCAGTCAGATTTCCCAATAACCTCATGCGGCTATTATTCCAAGAGGCATCACCTTAAAGTCTTGAAGAGAAAGCATCACAGTTGATGCAGTTTGGCAAGTCAGTGCCTTCACTGACATGGTTTAATGGCATGAGCAGCACGCACTCTGTGTCAGAGAAAATTACCTGTTGACCCTTGCTGTAGCTTGGTGCCTGTTCTTAACTGGATAGCTACAAAATGGTGTGGAAAATCTTATATGAACTCCCCTCCCTTCCCCAGCTCTGTCCCACAGCGTACTCATTTCCTATCAGCTTGCCTATTAAAAAAAAAGAAACTGGCTTTATTTTCATTTGCTACAGTATTATTTCATACACACAATGGAGCTGCCCAGCCAACCTTCCTTTTGGCCTACCCTCCTAATGAAAAGATAAAGCAATAATGGAAGTGAATACAGAAAGAATGAAAGAGAGGGAAATGCAAAGGGACTTCTTTTATTGGGATGGGAAACAAAGAGACTGTGGCAGTCCCTTTGCAGAAAGCAGTCTTGGTCCACTCTTGGGAAATTCCATCTTCGCTGGCACAGCGAGCACACAGGTGATCTTTATAGCTGTGTAATGTGAAAGAACTAAATTTTACCTCTCTGCATGAATAAATAGATTAATTGTGAGTGACAGCTGGAAAATGAATTTCATGTTCTTGAAAGACAGTGGATGATGTCAAAATCGTAAGGTGATTTACAGAAGAGGCATGTGCTTTTCCAAGGACCTCACCCTTGACCAAGGAACCAAATCCATAAGCAATGTTGTAAACATGCAGGGCAAATCAATTTATTCCTTGGCTTCTCCGCTCAGACTGCCAGGAAGATTCACAGTCAGTGCCAGCGCCACTGATGGCTCCTGAAGTGCACACAGCTTGAGAGATGTGACCACACAACTTACCACTTAAGAGATGGTTCTTCCCTTACTTTGGTGGGGATTTAGGCAACTGGCTGGGGCAGATCTTTGGAGCTTCATGTACTGACCCTGCAAACTCATCCCTTTGGACTTTGCCTCCTTCTCGTTGCCAGGAGACATACTGGTCAGACATTTGTATCACGGCTCCAGCAGGAACCTTTTGCGTTGGCCCCTCGCTTGCCCAGCGCAGAAGGTTTTGCTGTGAGGAAGTGGCAGCTGGGTGCAACATAATGGAGGAATAAGTTATCAGGCACTGCTGCCCGCCTCCACGGCCTCACGTCATGGGTCCAAACCCATGCCACAACATGATGAGCTCAGGAGCAGGACCAGTCAATGGCACAAGGTATGTGCATGCCTATCCTGTGGCTAGATGTGACTAGACTTGGGCTCAAAGCTCCTAGGAGCATAAAAGCTGTAAGCTGGAGCCTGTGACACCATAAAGGCTGGCATGCCGCTCATGCACAGGGATGCTATTTTTGCAGTGTGTTGCCTTCATTAGACATGAGTGTTAGTGCCTGAAAAAGGCGGAAAACAGTAAAGAGGCAGGTCCTCAGTACCTCCCTTTGATGTCTCAGGTAACATGAAAGGCAGCCTGTGCCACTGTTCTGGTACAGTGACATTAAAAAAATCAAAAAAGAGAGAGAAATCATCACTCTAGAGGAGATCCCTGCAATGTGGCAGTGCTCCTGATCCATAAAGCTACTCTTCTGGTTTCTCCCATTAGCCCAACTGCAGTATGTGCAGGGCCAGGTTACTTATCAGGCCAGAATATTAACGTTCACAGCATTAATGTTTTGGGGCCCTTAAAATGAAGAGCACTAACAGAAAAATCTTTTCAATCCTTTCATATGAAATCCCACCGTTGTGAACTGACAAAAATAAATGCAGTGAACTTTCAGTGATATTGCACCATATAAAAAGGTTATTAAAAATGTATTTGAAGGACTAGCTTTGTCAATACTAATGCACTGAAGAAATGGAGGGTTTCCCAGCTCAGGCACTGATGTACAGACTTAGTGAAGAAATGATCACTGCAATAATAGATTTTGGTAGCTGAAGTTAAACAAGCACTTTTAGACTTCATATGCAAAGAATGCATATGTTATAAAAAGATGGGATACTCAGTAATACTGAGGTGAAGTAAGAATATGTGTTTAAAGGAATGTTGCCAAGTAAATATTGGTTTGGCTCTGAAAATGTGTTCGAAAGATGGGGGAGAGACAAAATAGAGCAGTGCAGAGGAATAGAAGAGTACTGGTAGGAATGCAAATGATTTATTGGCTTATTTGTTGACTCTTATTTCCATAGTAATCAGAGGGGTTTTTAGAGATGATCTGTACATTCCCTAAAGTGATGTAAACATAGCAACAAAGTGCCAGCGCATGAAAATTTTAAAGCGCAATTAGCTCCACTTTGAGAAACAGATCCATCCTCTTATCTTGAATTTGGACAACTCTGACCTTTAATCCATTTTTGGACTAAATAACTGCTTGATTAAGATTCAGTGTTCCTACTATGAGGTTTTAGCACATCTTCCAGGACCAAAAACAATCTTGTTTTATTGCTGTACATGAGCCTAGAATAAAAAGATAACAAGGAGAGAAAAAGCCAGGCTTTCATATGCTCACTTCCTTAAGGCGATGATAGGAGAGGTAAGAATTTATTACGCATTATGATTGGGGTTTTTTTGGATAATGCTCCCTTTGAAGAATGCAGAAAATACTTTACTCCCCCCACTGATATGTGCTGCCACTTTCAGTGCTGGTCTCTTCAGGTATCACTGATGCTGTGTTTCTTTTGGTGGGTGAGGGAAGGTGAAGCAGTGGGTCCCTGTTGAAGTGAGAAGGCGAGTGCCAACTGCCTCAGCTGTGCTGCCAGCTCTCACACAGGTTTTGTACAACCCTGCCTTTGTGAGTCTCAGCTCCTAAAGAAAGTATCCGCTGCATTCCGTACCCCCTTTTTTTCAGTGCACAATTGTCTGGTTTTCCCAGGTCAATTTAATCAGTCAAAGTGCCCATTAGTTCTCGAGGACTGTCTTTCTTAAGGGTGTAAGGGTTTTAAATGCTAAACCCCACACAATTATTCTTGTTTGAAGAGGGTCCCTTTGTCCTATAGCTGGAATCTGGGGCAGCTCGTGCCCTAAGGGTGACAGAACTGCCCCATCAGGACTTAACAAACCTTCCCGAAATCTTTTCTGATTGTTCTGGCTTAGCAGTGATGTGCAGTAGAAGAACACAACAGAGGTTTAAGAGAACAATATGGTAACAAGTAATAAGTTTTCATAAAGGTGTTTTTTTGTTGGGCTTTTTGGGTGTTGTTTTTTTAAATAATGCTTAATTATGTTCTGGATTTCTTGTGCATTGATGCACTTGCATGATAGCCTCCTGTGTGGTTTTCACTCACTTTCTCAAGTTCACAGGCAGGCATGAAAAGGCTGAGCATGAAAAGGGGCATACCGGAGAAAACGGCAAGGTCTTTCACAAGGTAATAGGGTTTCTTCTGTTTTCCAGAGTGTAACATCTAATCAAGTCAATATTATCTTGATAATGAATAATCTGTACACCTTTTATTTTCTACAATGCTGTTCACTTAAATTTCCATTGCATTACACATGTGCACACAGACACACACATGCACACACGCATCTACTATAAAATTTTTTGGTTGAGATCCCTCTATGCCATCTAGAAAAGCATTAATGGTGCCGCTGGCAGTCATCATAGTTTTGAAGACTGAAAAGCCTGCAACCTGGCTTATTATCAATATAATATGTCAGAGAAGACGTGTACCTAGCATGAAACAACATAGCAAATAATGTCTGATTAATAGATAAATCTGTAATTTTAACAAGAATATCATGATGCTTAGAAATACAACTTAGACTTTCGTGTTAATACTGAATTAAGAGGAAACTCTTAGTGGACTTAAACACTTAACTAAATATTTTCACAATAATTTGAATTCATAGCCATGTAATGAATATCATTCAGTGAAGAAAAAGGATCTGCCCCCTGTTGCTTTGTTGACTATATCTACTATCCAGCTGCCCCCATGAAGCTTTGTTTTCCAAGAGTCAGCAATACTTTTTCACAGTTTAGTTTCAAATTTTACTGCTGTCTTCTATTACAAACTATCAGGGGTTAATGTGAAAAAATCCTTTGGTAGGAAAAATCTTTGGGCAGAAATCACATCTAGGCAGAAATACATCTAGTGCCCGGCGCAGTGCACACACTGATCCTGCTGAGGACCTTGGGGGTTATTTCCGTTGTATAACACTCTTTATAAGACTTCTCTAAGCCAAGCCAGGTTTATGAGCTACCCCATTGCATCCTTTCCCACCTGCTGATCCAAGTCTGAATTCTACAGAAACACATATTCCTACAGAATCAAGACAGGGTCCTAATACTGCTCTCGGAAAGACGCACAACTGGAAATTAAATAATTTTATCTGCATGGAGTTTAAAAATAAAAAAGAGGTTCGGTCCAGCCATAAGTGACCGAAGTGCTTTGCAAGGCATCTGCTTTAATGTCTGCTATTAGGAGTGATGACAACCAGCATTAATTGCGGTAGGCTTAATGAGTCCTGCAGCTTTGCTGCCTTCCACCTTTTAGTCATTACCTGCAGCTTCCCCCTTCTAGCTCTGAACTCTAACCTCTGTGAAGGTTGCTTGCAGGTACCAGGTAAGAGGCAAAGCTACAGACCTCCAAGGTTAACATTCAGTGCTGCCCATGGGGACCATGCAGCAAGCAGTCCTCAGAATTACAAAATTGTTTAGGTTGGAAAGGACCTTTCAGATCATCACGTCCAACCATCAACCTAACACTGGCAAACCCACCACTAACCATGCCCCTAAGCACCATGTCTACACGCTTTTAAATACCTCCAGGGATGGTGCGTCAGCCACTTCCCTGGACAGCCTGTTCTCATGCTTGATAACCCTTTTAGTGAAGAATTTTTTCCTAATATCCAACCTAAACCTCCCCTGACGCAAAACCTCACCTAAACCTCTTTCTTCCAGAGCCCCGGGGCAACACCTCCGTCCTCCAGCAGCGCTTGTCACACTTCACAAGACAACCCAACCTTCTCGGGAAAAACACCCGGCACCATCTTGCACAGCTTTGTCACAGTTTTTACTCCTCAGCTGTGAAAATCAGGCAGTATTTCAAACATTCGCCCACTTCTGATGTCTCTTCATACGTTTGGTGGTTGGTTGGTTGGTTTTTTTTTTTCTTGGCCTGACCGGATGTGCGTTCTGTTCCTCGGTTTGCGAAGGCCCCGGGGCCCCCTCTGCGGCCGGGCCGCTCCCCGCGCAGCCGCGGCGCTGAGGGGCGGGAAGGGCCGTCGGCC
>VXBO01000350.1:7489-27812 GCA_013400135.1 Rhinoptilus africanus
TTTTTTTAAATTTACTTTAGTGCTACTACATTTCGGCTTTAATTATACCAACAAAAATTTAGAGAAACTCCACTGGAGTTAATTTTACTTGCCTCATAGGTATATAATATGCTATCTGTTTGAAATAAATAAAAAAAATATATATGTATGCTGTCTATGCCCCAAAATCCTGCAGAAAATCTAAGTATCTACAAATCATACTCTGGTATTCAGATCAAAGAGAACAATCTCTAAATCAAAAAGTAATAGGATATGAAGTGTAGCCTGTTCTAATCTAAGATACAGCATGGTTTTATTTTCATTCCAGTGACTCTAGACAAATTTAGCTGCATTACCATTCACTTCTGTGGTCGGGACAGCGTGGTCAGTTCTCACACTGGAATTTTTGCTTACAGGAAATAGGTTTGAGGAACTACTTCTATTGAACTCGCATTGAGAGAGATTTTATTAGCAATGTATGATTTTGTTAATTAAAAAAAGGTAAAACTAATATTTACAGGTCTCTAGGGTAAAAGATATCCACTCAAGAGTTTTCAGAGATTTCACTGTTGTGAAATTATTGAGCTAAGAGGTGAAATCTGTTACTTACAGTGGCCTCAGAATTTAGAAATTGAAATTTATGCACATTTTTAAGGATCTGTAGGAAAAAAAGAAACCAGAAAACCTGACTCCTACTCTGGGCATCTTAGTAGAAAGAAACCTGATTTCAATTCTGTTTTATGAACATAGATTAAACATGTTTTAAAAGGGATTTTGATTTCCCCCTCCAACCTTGAAGAAAAACTCTTCCAATATGCTAGATTTTTTTTTCCCCCCAGAGTTTTTGAATTATGTCAATGAGCACGAATGTGTGTGATCTGCTTAGTACAGTATGCTGAGATTCTTCAAATGTCTTTTGAAAAGAGCCCTTATAAACAGCTCTTGAAGAAATTAAGCTTGATGAAGTGGAAAGGTCTTCCTGTGGATGAATAGTTACTTAAAGACAGGAAACGAAGTTGAAGTAAAAATAGTCAGCTTTCACAATGGAGAGAGGTAACTGTTAGAATCTTCCTTCTAGCACTTTGATTCTGGGATTTTGTCATTTAACATATTTATGAATGAGCTGGAAAGAGGATGAAGTAAAAGCGTACTTAACTATGCTTGACTCTGGAAAACATGCAGATAAGAATTTTGTATTATGTGTTTAACAGCACTTGCCATAAAATACTTCTCCCAAAGCATCTTTACAACAGTGTAAAGTTGCCTAGGGTACTCCTGATGCTTTTGCAGTCACACCTGTAGTTTCTGGACATGAGCTTAGCTGCTGCCTTTAAAGGAAAGATGCAACTATGGCTTTCCTACAATAACTGCTGGGTGCTGTAATGTTTCCTTAGAAATTGAAATTTATGGCGTGAGCTGGGCTAATGCTAGTATAGATGCCAAGCTCAGCCAGTCAGGTGAGATGCAGCTTAAACACACGCCCACTAGGCTGTCCTGAAAATTCTCAGGCTTTCATAATAGCCCATAATTTGGGATAAATCATGTTTGCACAAGTTCTCTAATATAGTAGAGTAAGACAGGGTAGGTGAATAGTATTGAAAGCCTTCATTTCCTTGGTAAGAAGGACACAAAAGAAAAGGAAATATGTGGTGTAGTTTGCTAGGGTGTTCCCCCCCCCAATATTCCAGGTTTTATGCTCTAAAATAGAAATATGAGCTCAACTTTGTGTGTCATTAGAATTAAGGATTTTAAGGTTGGGGATTATTTTATGTTGCTGATTGCAAAAATATTTGAAATTAAATCCTATGTTCTTGCTTTCCTATTGTCTCTCATTTTTCTACGGAAATGAAAGTAGAAGTAGTAAACCCTTACTTTAGTTAGTAAAGGCTGAATAGAGAAAGGAGGCATTGCAGCACACAGAAGTAATACCTTCTTATTAAATCACCTGATTTTGAAAGTGGAATGACTGATTAAAGAATACTGTATTCCTAGTTTAACAGGGTTCATTGGCTTGAAAATGATGACGGTATTCTAAAATATCTCTAATTAATTGAAACTTAAACCTGTCATCTCTCTCTTTTTGGGGGGGAGGGGGCGGGGTAGAGGTGCCATTGTATTTTTGTTCGAACATCTGTCATCTTGTCATGTGTACGAATGGTTTTTCCTAACGGTCAGCTTGTCACAGTTAATTAGTCTTTAGACATATGAACAGTCATAAAGCAATGTGACTTTGAAAATTATGTTTCTAAACACCTATAACTTTGAACTCCAAAGAGACAATGTACTCACTAGGTATTTCTGCTACAAAACAGACTGTAAACTACCTTCATTCACCGGGGCTGAGGGAGCATGCAAATTTTTGTGTGGAACTCTTCTTGTGTTTACTTTTAGGTTTGTGGTGTGTATCCAGTTTTGGTTTCTTCCCTGTTTTTTAATAATGATGTACAATTGCAGAACTAAATTTCTGGATTTTGAAGGTTTTCCCTGAGCTCTGTGGAAAAATAAGTCAATACTGACTAGTATTTTTTTTCTTGCATACCTCAGTTTTCCATGTCCTATTTGACATCAGAAAGCCCTGACTGTCCCTTGAAAACCAAAAAAGCATTATATGGTTGTTAGGTTGCCCCTTCAATTACTGACTATCTGTAACAATTTTGAAATACCATGAATCTACCGTAGGATTTAGTTAGATTAATTGAAAGGGTATGATAATTTACAAAAATCTGAACTTGTATCCAGACTTGAGAGACAACTGACAGTAGGTTTTTAATTCACTTATCTCTTGTTTTTAACTTCTTGATGTTCCATACAATCATCAGTATGATGCTGACAATATATATGGGCTCTATGTGCTCAAAGATGTGCTGGACCCCCTTGATCTTTATTTGTTTTAAGGGAAGCTGAAGGACATTCAGAATCCTGCAGTGGATATGTCATTTCCCTATTGGATTGGGCTCTAAGTTATAAAAGAAAAAGGGGAAAAGAAAATGAACCCAATAGAATAAGTCCATTCATAAAAAATGATAGCAGACACTGTAGCGAGCGTCTTGGTTGCCTGACATCCTTGCAAGAGGCTTTTTCTACCAAAGGTAATTCTTGATATCCTACACTCTATTCATACTCTTCTAGATAAGGTGATTTCCATTTCACAAGAATTAATGCTTCAGCATATAGGAACCAGATTTTATTAAAACTCTCATTATGGTGTTCTGAAGAATAGGTAATTGCAGGAAGATCAGAAGCTAGTGGGTAAATGTATGTCTCTAATGAATTCTATTCAGTTTCCAAAAACATAGCAACTTATATGTCTTAAATTATAAGATGATTCTCCTTTTTTCAGTATAATAGTCTCAGTAGACTTTAAAAAATATTAATAGGAAAGGAAGAATTATGCAAAGGGAGAAGGCATGAATAGCTGATGTAGGAAGCTGACAAAATGGACTATGGGTATAGGTAGCATTTTCTTTTTTAAGAGTATTCTAAATTCCAGTAGACAATGAATACCTCATTGATCTCCATGTGTTTGGGAAGAATGAGTAGTGAGTGCCTCCTAAGCCCCCTTCCCTCACTTTATAACATAATAGTTAGCTGTCTTCTGATTTTGAGTTTCTGTATGGGCACCTGACGCAGAGTAGGTTATAGAGAATCCATTCACTAAATGCTGGTAAATGCTTAGGAAAAACAAGATAATCTGTAGCATCTTCCCCTGGATGTGAGGGAGAGTATGCTTCCAAAGGTAGCCACAAACTAAGGAAGTCACTAGGAGAATAAGTAAAATAGGACTGTGTGACATGGGAGGTGTCATGGAATCAAAGAGCCTCCATGCTGACAGACCTTTGTCTAGTGGACTTTGGGATTAGATGACTTGGAAAAGCTGTGGGTTAAAGGCTGATCTTTGGGTCTTTCACAAGAGGTCTTCTCAGTCTTAAGAAATTTAGAGAAAAATCAATTAGGGTAGATCTTTAAAGGAAATAAGAGGTAATCAGAGACAATGAGACTAAATCTGTCAGTGGCCAAATAGGGGTGTTTTCCCAAGGCCATAACTCTGTGTGGAGCTGCAGTTCCCCAGCACCTGTCCAGCGTTTTACAGTTTTCTCATGTAATACAGTACTCCTTTCTTTGAATCAAGCATGCAGTCTGTAGCCTGACTGCTGAATGAGATCCATGACAAAATTACAGAACATGTGTAACTAGTTTTATGAATCAAGCTCTGAGCTCTCTTATAGCTCCACGTACACCCTTACAAGCAATAACACTAAATGTCTTGGATGTGAAGACAATTTGCTAAATGCTGGGGTAACAGAATAAACAAACATTAACAAAATGGAGTCCTGCTCTGATAAGTACATGGTACATTATGTTTGAAAATGAGACTCTAAGGATCAGATTCTCCTCATCTCATGTAGACCAGCTCAGACTCGTTAACTGAAATGAATTTACACAAGTTCTGTAAAAATCTGAATCTAAAGTTATGGATTTCTTCTTCTCTCCTTCTTAGAGGTGATTTGCAAACCATGTTTCTTTTATTCCATGTGATATTTTGGGATTATGGTGGAGATTATGGTGCAGAATTCAGGCTTGGCCTTGAGATAAGCAAAGAATCTGCAGCTTGCCCAGACCAGGTGTGGTCCACAGTCTGGGAAGCTCTGCTGCAACAACATAATGAATCAGGAAAAAACACCTAGCTGATAAATAGCTAGGAGATCCTCAGGCTATCTTTTGAATACTGATGTTTGAATTTTTGTTTTTCCTATAGGCAGTGAAGCTTCTTCTCTGAAATCAGGGTTGACAATAAGCATTCGAAATTATTCTAACTCTGCATAGATAAAGTATAAGTAAGGCTCATAAGATCACTATTAGATGTAGTTATAGATTATCCTGTAGCTTCTTCAAAATCTCAAAAATATTCTTTGTATATAGTGGTTTGTTGCTAGCTGACAAGTACAGAGTACCTGGCATGGCTCTCGGGACACACAAACATCGCAGGGAATAGGACTAGTGTATGTGCAAAGGTGTCTCTAGTCATCCAGGACCACCCAGGCTTCCATGTGTACTTAATGGAGGTTTGTGCATTGAGCAATATATATATATATCTCATGGAAACCTTCAGACTGGGAGGCATCTCTGGAAGTCAAATGGTGAAAACTCCTACTCAGTGCAGGGCCTGTATAAGGGCTGCTGGATCAGGATGCTAAGGGCCTTGTTCAGTAAAGTTTTGAATATCTCCAAGGATAGAGGTTCCTTATGTCCCTGAGAAATGCGATCTAGGGCTTAACTCCTTTCTGTGGTTATGCCTTCTTGCGCTGGGGATAGTCATTGTCTTCAATTTAAACCTAAGTATTGTAGGATACTTTGCTGCTTCTGTCTCTACTGATATTAACTGGCCTCTGGCTTCAGAGGTTTTGTAGGTCTGCTCTTGAAACAATTTATTGTGAGATTCAGTAAGGAATTTGCAAGACTCAATTTTTTTGTGTGTCTTTTTAGTTGGCATGTAGAGATTGAAGGAAAAACTCCAATTGTTTACAGAAATTTTTAACTAAACAAATCAGAGGTGACTTCAGGGCAGATATCATTGTTCTGAGTCCTCTTGAACTGAAAAAAAGCTCAGCTGAGGAGCAAGACTTTGAAACTTACTTTGCCCAAGCCTGTGTCTGCAAGAAATAAGGGAGAGGGCAAGTATATCTAGTATGGCATATGCTATTTCAGCTTGTGTCGGTGTTACATCAGCTTGTGGGTGGTTAGTTTTGTGCTGCAAATATGTTGTGCAGTATATTGTGTACTGCAATATATTGTGAGATCTTGAAAGTAGGTGACACACAGCTGAGAGAAAAGACTCGGCTGCACTCCTCATGTTTTTCTTTGCATCTAATTTAGAGGAAACAGACCTATGACTTAATCAGCTGCTGATCTGAACAGTTGGAAAGGAGAAATTAATGTAAAATCAACGATCTCTCTTGCTAAAAGAATGTTTCTCTATTATAATGCATTATTTCCTTATTGTAATGCTGAGGGTATTACTCAATATTTTGAATATTTCTCTCCAAGAAAAGTGGAGTAATGGTTGTGTTGCACCATTTTTTTTTTTTAATTTTTATTTTTTCCTAAGGTTGTTGAGGCTGCCTGCTTCATCCTGCCGTGTAATTCAGAGGCTCTTCTTCATTTCATTAACTGACTGCAGGCTCCTGGATGCATTCTGCAGGTTCACCTTGCTTTTGAATCTGGAAATTCCTTTGCGAAATTTAAATGATGATGTGCTCTGAACTGTTCTTGTTCAGGACTTTGTATGCTACCAACTGCCACCATGCTTTCTTGTAGTAGCTAACAGTTGCCTTTTGTGCAAGTAAGTCTTCCTTATATTGGCTGCAGTTCAGCACAAATCCAGATTCTGACAGAATTTTCCGTGCTTGCTATTTGTCCTGGTTTCAGCTAGAATACAGTTAATGTTCTTTCTAGAAGCTGCTGTGATTTGAATTTGGTATGAGAAGTATGTTGAGGAATGTTGATTAAAACGTATTGGTTTAGTTCTTGCTAGGTAATGTTTATAGCAAGTCAAGGACTTTTTCAGCTTCCCAAAGAAGCTGAGGGGGACCATAGACATGCAAGCTGACCAGAGGGATATTCCATACCATAGATGCCCTGCTCAGTATATAATGGGGTTGGCCAGGGGACAGAGATGCACAGTCACTGCTAGGGATTGGATGGGCAACCGATCATTGGGGGAGGGGGGTGGCTACTGAGCAATTAGCTGTGTGGTTCTAGTTGCTGTTTGGAATTGAACCACTACACTATTGAAGGACATCATTATCTTCTATGTAGAAGTAAAAGAACTTCACCAGTTGTCTTTAGCTTACGACACAGAGGTATTGTGATACCCCTTTCCTCCTTCCTCTATGAAGATCAAGGAACATGCCCCCTGGAAGTGATCTGAGGTTTATACGAATCTGAGTGAATTACATGAAAGAAGATGATGTGGAGGAAGTACTACAGTACCTATATCCCTCTTCTCCCCTTCCGTCTGTCTAGTTCTCTGGACAGTACATCCTATTGAAGCTAATATGATAGAATAACTTAAGTCTCTGTACTAGAAAAGAACACTGTTGTGGGAAACTGACACAGAGCAGTTGATCTAGTGGAAGCTGGTACATCCCCAGATGAGTTCTCCTTATTTCTGGTGATCTTTGGAAAAAAGCTACAAACAGCAAAGACTAAATTTTTCTCAATTGTTTCATAAGCACTTAGGTTTTTGTGTTATAAAAGAATTTGAGTAAAAATGCTTTTGTTCATGTGATATTTCTGTAATGGGTTCAAATAATCCAGTATTTCAGAGACATCACTAGAGGAAATTACTTAAAATGCAACCTTTAAACGCAACATTTTTGAACGTTTTTGTTCTAGATCCCTTTTATGAATCCCCTGGCATTTTTAGAGCGTTTACTTTTTTTTTTTTTTAAGAATCATGCTTGCTGAATTTGGATTTCAACTCTAACTTAAAAAGCTTAGGTTTTAAGAAAGCGCAGATTCCTTCACAATTGAGTTAAAAAATTTTTTGACAACCCTGGCTGGGATTCAAGGTTACTGTAAAATCTGAAACTGCTCAAGTTTTGATGAGGTTTAATGGTTTGATAAGAACAGTCTAAGCGCTTCTGAAGATACCCACACGTCATATATTTGACACAAGTATTTTCTCTATAAGCAGCATTTCCCAAGTCTCAACTATGTGTTGAGAGATTAATGAGAATTTTCACCTTTGTTGCTGGTATATTTGTTTGCCAGAAGCAAATTGATTTTCCTTATTAGCAGAACATTACTGAGACCCTTAATAAACCCAAACAAAAAAAAACCCACTAGGTGAAAATACAAAAGAGTAACTGTTGGTAACAGTATGCTGATGCTATCCTTTCATCTTCATCCTAATTGCATATGGAAGACAGATACCCTGTTATTTACTCTGAAAGAGCTCCCTTTCTTTGCAGTTTTCTCCTGGTATCTGTCAGGAAATAAGAGTATTGTTAATACCGTAGAAGCCACAGAGCATATACACATTCTGTGTGTTGGAGAGGCTTCCTGGATGCCATATGTGGCCAAAAATTAAGCAACTGTCATGGCACCTTCAGTTCTCTCTGTGACAAGCTTCTGGTTTTTCCATGCAGGAGAGACTAGGAACTTCCACCCTGAGGCACAAACTTCAGTTAGGATTTTAAGTGTTGGTGTACGAAGTCATTCAAGAGTGTTGTAGTTACAAGCCCTCACCCAGCAAACCATCTGTGGGATGCTGCTGGTTGCTGGGCAGGCTTGGATTGTTCAGCAGTTGTGGCAATAATGTTAGCCCTTGGCTAACAGTGCTGGATCAAGAGCTCCAGGCTTGAGGGTTGCCGTGTCTGAAACCTGGTGAGTAGGAAGATGTGGAAACTGGGCACTGTGGCCACATTATTTAAGTGGCTCGACTTCATCATTATAGAAATGAGGCAGGTTCTAGCTCTAGCAAGGAGTGCACGTGTAACCCGCTGGCACTGAATCAGAGGCAGGTGAGCAGGCTTCTTATGTGATAAGGTGGACTTCCTTGTCACTCGTTGATGGTGTGGCAGCATCAGGTCAGCTAAGTGTGTGCATTTGAAGAGGGGTGCATTTGAAGAGGGGTAGGGAGAGTGGGGGGACGGTGAGGTGCAGGGATAATGGCAAGTACGTGTTAAGGAATCCAGGTTGACTGAGGGTACATACTAGAGGGTCCCAAGTTTCTTTTTCTCCTCTGCAATATTCTAACAAGGCGGCATTTATGGTGCTCTGAGTGAGGTTCAAAGCTAGCACAGCGTGGGCAAGCAGCAGATTGGGGCTTTGAAAGACATACCTGGGAACTGTAACAGTATGGCTTAGGCACGTCTTGTTAAAATCCTCCAGAATTCCTGTGTGTGCAGGATGAAGAGGGAGGGAAGAGTACTTAACAGGAGAGAAATTTGAATCTGGAAGCTTTTGAGACATCAGCTTAAGCCCCATAGAGTAGTCTTAGTGTAATTTACCTGCCAATAGAACTTCTGAAGTATGTTTTTCCCAGTCTCGTGGTTAGTCCCGATCTCTACAACTTCATTAAATCTTTCAAGAAAACTTTACTTGGAGTTTGACGGAGAGTTCATTTTTGAGATAAGATGGCAAGTTATTGTTTGAACAAACCTTGATAGAAAAACTTTTTCCTACGAAGCTTCCTATTTCAAAAACAACTCCACATATCAGAATCATCTACAATTTGGATAGAAAATAGTTTCCAGGATGGCCATGTTGCTATTGTTATAACATTCAAAGTTACAGCACAGGGAGATTGGCTACAAAAATTATTCTTAGTTTTCGAGCTTGGTTCTTCTGCATAGCTTATTTAACTATTTTTGGTAATTTTTTGCATTAGTCCATTCATGGTTTACTGTCAGGAACTTTCTGACTGAGCATTACAAGGAGGAAATTATTTTGAGGAAAAACTAAGGTGGGTAGTACCCACTGAGGTTGAAGGGGGAAAGATGCTGACTGCAAAAGTCACAGAAATTAGCTGAAGGACTCTGAGAGCTGTCACAATACTTTCAAGGCATGGTTTGACTAGATAGCAAATTTGATTGTGTTCCTTTCTAACTCTGGAGGCTTTAAGTTCCCTGTAATGAGCCCTAAGGGATGTTTGCCTTGGAGTGTATTTTTCCCTACTGTAACGCTTCTATGATGCAAATTATGGATGCGTGATTGCAGTCTCCAGTTGTGGCAGGATTCCTATGTTTTAGCTTTAATGAAGCTACATGATAGTTATTTGGAAATATTAGGGCTCGTTTAAAAGACTGTATTGATAAATTAAGTGGCAAATACCACTATATCATTGCGGAATGTGTCAGCAATAGTTACTGTTTCCATTGCCTTTAGCACATTCATCAAAGGGATAACAAACAGATACTTTGTTTAATTTTAATGGAAAAATTGGAGTGCAGTCATGTGGCTTTAAAATTCAAAGGTCTATAAATAATGAATTATTTCAGTGATGGTTACTGTTTCCCTATCTTTAGGAAAAATTGCATCTATATGTTGTACTTTGTTGCTAACAGCATACTGTAATATTTATGAACTGCCAGTTTTCTATAAACATAGAAATTCAGTGGTTGTCACTAATGGTTTGTTATTTGACTGCTTCTAAATTTTACAGAAGCATAATAATATTAGTATATAAAATTTGAACTAACCACAAACATTCTCTTTTACTGTTGCGTTGAACCCGGGAACTTGGAAGCTATGGAAGCGTTGTCATAGGGCCTGTCACTAGAGAATGGTCCACAAGTCTTGGCTCAAGAGAGGTCAGGGGGACTCTGTGTGTGTGCAGGGCCCCAGCCCGCAGGCAGGAAACATATTAAAGAAGCAAGGTTTTCTGTTCCAGTATGATTTCTTATCTCGGGATGAATGGAGTCATTGTGGTAATAAGTAGATTACTTGATTAGGAGATAGGTCTTGCTGCAGTTGTATAGACTCGTTTTCTAAGAGGAGTTGATGTCATTTGAATTTCATGTATACTGTTGCCATTTCAAGAGGCCTCTGAACATGTTATAAAAGGAATGCAATTCACTTCTCCAGCTCAGTTTGTTTGGATACTGCAACATTAATACATACTCAGAAAACACAAATGCTTGTAACTTTAAAACCTTTTAAATCGAAGAATGTCACAGGCTTGTGCACTTGTTCTGAAATTTCAGTTCACTTCTGAGACTTTTTATTTGATTCAACAAAATGGCATCTCAGGTGTAAAGTGAAAACCTTCAATATTAATTGAAGAGTATTTTATCTGTGCCAAGGTGGTGTTCTTTTGTTGAGTTCCCAAAGGACTTGTAGAAGTTCTTAGGTTTTTGACAGTGGTAGCTGTGTATTTGTGTCCACGTGACATTTTTGGAACTTGTCTGAGTTGTAATAAATATATATGCTCTCTACCATGAACTGTTCCATCACTTAAGAAATGTCCAGTTCAATGTTTTAATAATTTTTTTCTCTGCACAAACAGCTAAATTATTGACTCTGTTCTTTTTGTAAATGAAGAAAGATGTAGTGTTGCTTCTAATGTATAAAACACTGACGTGTACTGTTTGTTTTGTTACTGAAGAGTTTTCTTCTCTTCCTCTCCATCTTTCTAAATGTAGCTCCTCTGGTGCCACTTTAAAGGGTGTTTTTACAAAATATGAATTGTTTGAATAAGAGCTTCTGAGTTATGTTCTGTGGGGCCTAATTTTTTGACATATGACATGGGGAACAGAATCCAGAATTTAGAAGGAGGTGCGTAAGTCACCTAAAAAAGAGTGCAGGGAACAGGGAGGAAGAAGGGCATCTCTGAAAGACAATGCAAAGAAATTCTCCTGCTGCCTGAGGAGCCATCAAGAGCAAAGAATAGCAACCACTGTGGTGGTTTTTGTCTTTATCTCCACTCTAGCTTAATCTCCACTCTCCTCTAGAGCCTAGCTGCCTGGCAGCAGCTCCAAGAAAGGTGCTTTGCTGTCTGTTATCTACAAACTAGAACAATCTTTTATGAACAGGTTCCTGTCAGTCACTTGTTTTTGTTTTATTCTAGAGACCTGAGAAGAACTGACATATTTTGTTTTTAAAACAGCAATTGAAAATCTACACATAGATACCTGATTCTATTTTTAGATACCTAAAAAGCTTTGTCATTCTGGCACCACATTTAAAAAAAAAAAAGGGGGGCATTTCTTAATATTATGCTATTGGCTTAACTACAGACAGGTAAATAAGGGTTCATAAGGTCTGAAGGGTAGATATTAAAAAAGAAAACTGTTTAAAGATGATAAACCAATAGGTTTGACTTTCATTTTTTACTGTATTTACCTGTTTGATAAAAATATTTACATTAAAAATCTCCCAAGTACAGTCCACATTGTACAAACAGTTTTATTCTGAGAATGAACAAAATGTCCATTTGCTTCTATTTTCTCCATAGTTGCATGACCGTTATCTGTTTGGTAAATTAGTTTTCATACTAGTTTACAATGCATTAGAATATGAATAATTTGAATTATGATGCATGGAGTCCACTCTAAAGTACTTGGGTATCCTATAATTCATGCCTAAATTTGATTTCCAAGGCTTTGGCCGTGAAGGTAATGTTGGTCTCCATTGCGGATCTTGCAGACCATGGGTTTTTTTTAAATGTAGGTTCCCATACGCATTCAGTGATGCTTTTTCACAATACTACTCTAGACTAGAGGTAAGATGAAAACCAAGAGTGGGACAGATGCCGGGGGGGGGAACCCCACCAAATCAGAAAACAAAAACAGAGGAGGAAGAAATTCAGAAAAATACAGAGCCTCTCTGTAAGAAACATATGTGCTGTGAAAATTCAGACCATCGCTAGCTGAAGCAGTGAAGATTACATCTGTGTAAAGTATAACATTGCTGTGTGGTTTGTAGTTGCTCCTTGATTTTGATGCAGTTCCTCTCTTTATTTGTATGCAAGCTCCTACTCAGATGTTCCCCGCGCATTCAGTTCGAAACTGTCGTTCACCGGCTTTTAGGAAATTTTGAATAAGCTTCAATGAATCGCAGGCAGAGACAATAGTTGTCCAGATGCCAAAGTTTCTTGCAATATCTAGTCATTCCTATGATACATTTCCAAAAAAGAAACCTTGCTGAATGGCAAACATTCAGTGTACTTAAAGACAATTCCTATTAGAGGTGCTAAATCAGAGGGAAGTGAGGGGCTATCGTAGACTTTTCGGTAGCATTAGCAGTAACCACTACAATCAGATTTAATGGAATTCATTGATGGAATTAAATCTTCTTCTCCCCTAGCATGGAATAACAGGTTTGTACACTGCTTTGCTGTGCTGAGGACCGCTGCTGATCACGACTTTGATACAGGCTAGTTAACTGAGTCATTCTTAATCCTTTTGTTAAGCAACAATGACTATAATGCTTTCAAATGAAGGTGGCTTCCCTGCATTGAAATGAAGAATTGTCCAAATGTAGTTTTGTGGAGATTGCCTGTATTTTGTGCTTGGTTCTGTATAAAGAAATTAGGTCTGACTGAAATGGAACTGAAGTGGACTGAAATGTCTGGATACTGATGGATTTTTATTTTTATCTTAAAAATGTGCATTGGAGTGTTGGAATCTTCAGTTTTAGGTGCACTCCTTGGGGTCTTGACAGGATTGGAAGTTTTCATGCTTCTATGCTCCTCAGTAGACCACAACTACATCTCTTAAGAGGCAGCGAATCCTGGAATTCCCACAAGCACCTGTGAAGAGATGAGGAACAGGCAAGGATACTGTTAGTTTACAGGAGATGTAGTCACATGGGAAGAAATTAAGTTTTTCCTCACAATTAAACATGTTTTATTCCATCCTGAAAAGGTATTAAAAAAAATTTTTTCTGCTGAATGCAATTCATAAACTACCTTTTGGAATTAATAAAATGTTTTATTCTTAAGTACTTCAGGTATTAATCTCTTGTTTTCTATGTTAAAACAAAGTCTGAAACCGCTTTTCCCTGTTTTCTGCTTTTTCTTCTTAGAAAAAAAAGTCAGTTACAACTTATTTCACTTTTCACTAATCACATTTTCTGACAGCAAAATGTTCAGCTGGGTAACTTCTAATCAGTCTGGCATTGTCATCTGTTAAAGCATCCCAGACTATAATGGAGAGTCCCCAAACTGCAGTCTCTGGAGACATTTCTGTAGTGTTTCTTTTCTAGTGTAATCCAAATGTTCAGTAAAAATTAAAGTGGCTGGGCTTTTTTGTTTATTTCCTTGTGATCAACTCTTTTCTTTATGATCAGCTTTTACTTATCCATATCCACAGTGCTGGATTCCTACATCAGCTCTTAAACAGCTTCAAACTATGCATCTGAGTTTTGATCTGCAAACATAAGTAGGCAGGCCGAAGTGTAAATGATTTCATTCAGTCGTTTGTGGCTTTTTGTTGTTTGGGGTTTTTGTTTTGCTCTGGATGTGTTGGTTTTTTTAATAACAGGAACACAACATTTCAGAGTAGCAGTATCATTACTAATGTCAGCTAGTAGCCTACTACTGAACAGCCTTTACGGACATTTTAATTCAAATATCACAGAAGATCAGAGAAAGAGAGTAGCAGAAGTTAGCATAGGCAGAAAGAACAGGTACGGAACTTCATGGATCTTAGAGAGAATGAATTCAAACTTTCAAAACTTTCAAAATTCAAACTTTCAAAAAATTCTGTTTTGTAATAGCAGTAAGGGCCTCTGTATCAATCCTTTTTAAAGCTGGATGGGGACAGACTGCTTTGCCAGAGGCCCTTAACTATCCTTGATCTTTATTTGCCAGAGGGCTCTTAATCATCCTTGATCTTTATTTGACAGATAAATGGCTCATACCTTGGTTCTTAATGCTTTGTTTCAAAGTTTGAGAGAAGGGGGGAAAGTACAGCATGCTCTCTACTTTGCCTAACATACGTATAAGATGCTTTGATCTGGTGAAAATATATAGTGTCAAACAAATCTCTGGAAGGACCTTAATAAAGAGAGCTGACACGACTGTATGCATTGTCCTAAATTTCAGAGCTGCAATAAAAGGTCTCTGTAATGGCACTGAGCAGCGCTGTCAGCTGGGCTGAGCCCAGCCTCCCTGCAGTGGCAGCACTCTGAACCTCTGGAAAGTGGCTCTTCTCTATTTATTTCTGCATCTGCAGGATGCCTGAATTTTGGCTAGATCTGATCAGCTGACTTTTTATGTGATTTACATCAAGGAAGTAGTTAGAATTACTGGTTGTCTTTTCTCTACTTGGGTGCTGGGACTGAAGATGGGCTCCTGTTCTTTTCTAGGCAGGTTCTTAAAGTGCCTTTCCCTGTTTAGCTTCCGACAGGGAAGGTGTATCTGGCATGCATCCTGACACTCGCTCACTTCTGTGTATGTGTAACCTGTTCTTTTGTGCATGTGTGTTTGTTCTTTAAAGGGCAAATAAATATTATAGCTCATTTTCCACACTTAGGTCTTTTCAGATATGGAAATGCCTTTCAGCTCAGCATGAGGGATCTGGCAGTGCCTTGCTGAGAAGGCTGGAGCTGGCTGTGAGGCTCACACAATGAACAATGGCTTCTGTGACTTTACTGGTACTCTAATTCTTGCAGGTTCCTTGTTACTGTCCTTTGTATAGCTGTAACAGAGCTTAAATATTAGTCACAGAAACAATGCTGTCTAGCTTGTGGTTTGCTTTCTGCCAGCTCCTATTTCTTTTTCTTCCCTTTTTTTTTTTTTCTCTTCTTGTATGTCTTAGTTGATCTTTCTCTTAAAGGCCCAGCTCCATCTGAAAGCTGTTGCTGATAGGAGAATATTATTTTTCCACTTTAAAACATAGAGAAACAAAGGGGTGGGAGGAATAAAACTTACAGCTTGGTGACTGCAGGGCTTCCCAAATGCCAAAGCTTAAGATCTCCTGTTTGTAGGAAGCGAGTCTGAGTCATGGCTGACATTCTTCAGTAGAACGTCTATTCGTGCTAGTAAAAGACTGCAGCTTTTGCTTTGAGTGGGAGATGATTTTCTTCCTTTAGGTTAGTACCTAGAAATAAATCATGAAGACCAGTTAAAAATTGTATTTAGTTGAAAATAGACATTTAATAACCACTTTTGACCAAAAGTTAGACATTGCATTGCTCTAATGCATGTTCTAATGCCATTGTTGCCTTAGAGATGATGCCTTGCTTGAGGGCATTGTGAAGAAACCTTTTCACTGTGTATGAAGCAGCATCTGTTTCTGTAAAGTTAGTTTGTTGTAAAAATTCAGTGGAATAAGCTTTGTTTTAATTGTTGTATAGCAGTACAGAAGGGGTATTGTATTTTAGGGATTTGTGTATATTTAATGTTACCTTAAGGAGTCATATAATGTGAGCTTTTGCTGATATAGCGGTAGAGCATGAAAATGCCTGAGTTTGTGTATTTTACACAGTGGTGAGAGAGGCTACTCTTCTGAATGAGATGGAGTCAGCCATGGATCAGGAGTATTAAGATGTGTGAGATTCAGACTATCTAAAATCCTCCCTCAGAACTTGATTGGAACATTTCATCTGCCTCTCTTTACGTCTTTCAGTAATTGTCCTTTTAATTTTAAGTCTTTGCTCTGTTGGCATCTCCCTCTCTGAGCAATGTTACCACTATTTCTGTTTGTGAGAGACAGACCTCTTTTTCTGTGAGGAAGAAGCCATGAAACCTCTGATATGAAGGCCAAGGATTTCCTTTTCAAATAGGTGTTCTTGTAGATGGTGTTGAGCAAATGAAAGAGGAAAAAAGTCAAGGATCCATGTAGTGCATTCAACATATACATAGCAGCTGCGTGTAGGTGAGAGTGGTTGCAGGTCTGCTGTGACTCATGGCAAGAGCTGTACAAAGCCTGGATGGATCTGGGAACTGCTGCCCACACATTTGGAAAGAGATTTCTGGAATTGCTTGTGCAAATTGAATTAAGCTATATTAAATTTTTGTCTACCTTTAAGACACATTGATCAGATAAGGAAACACTTTTTCCAGAAAGACGTGTTATGGGAGATTCTTGTGAGTGCTCTCAGTAATTCCTGATACAAATCCCAGTGGCAAGGCCTTTAGTTCTTCTGTGGTAAGTTAGAACAGAGTTCATCTGTGGCTCTTAGAACAAGTTTATTTAAACTGAAATCTGCCTTTTATGGCCTCTCCATCTGATATTCTCCATGATACAGTGGAAAATATAAAAGCATTTAAGAACTCTTTGTAGTTTTATTCTGCTTTTAAAAATTTTTCCAGTTTTTGGTTTTGTACACTATATGGTTATGTTACATGAAATATAGGACTAGGTTATATATTAAAATTTGTGTGTCCACTGAGAAGATGCTTAGCCTCTAGTTTGATTATGTAACCAAAACTGTATTTTTCGAACTCTTAAATGTAGTGGTATTAAAAAGTATTCCTAAATGAGAGTGTTATGCTTGAGGTGAAACTCAAATCTCTAGGAAAAAACCTGAATTTCCAATAATTGGTTTTCTCCTCTGAAGTCTGTTCACCTTTTCCCTGTAAAACCTTAAGTGTCAAACCATTGAAAATCAGGTCTTAAAAGATCCGTAGATGTGATATAAGTAGGAATGCCTGAAAAATAATTGATTAACAGAGAAAACAGATTTCAGTTGGGGTTTAGGTGTACATCTTGAATATTGCTTTATTTGGGCTTTGGTGTTTGGTATATTTGTACTAAAACAAAGCCATTGTAATCACTGTGCTAATGCAAATGTTTAAGGCAAGCAAGGAGAGCTTCTGTTTGTTCTAGTTATGATTATTTCAGCCGTACAGTGGGGTAAATTCAACTAATTCAATACAAAATTATCAGCAATGAATTGATGCTGTCTTCTTGCTAATTTGTGCCCAAACAAGGCTTTTAGAATGAAGAGGTAATTGCAGACTAAGCAGTTCAACATTTTGTCCAAGCATCACTAGCCACACCTCTTTAGTCTGTAGAAGTAAGTTTCAAATATTTTGAGAATAATTCTGTGTTTTAAGTGGGTGGCGTTTGTTGGGGGGTGTGATGTGTGTTTTGTGATTTGGTTGGGTTTAAGTATCTTGTATTTAGAGCGGTTCTTGATTCTTGGCTTCTCATATGCTAAACTTTGACATAAACCAACATTGCTTTTGAAGGAGCCATATACAGACCCTTCTCTGTGCATAAACAAGTATTTGCGAGGCTATGCAACAAAAGAGATCTGGGAGTTGATTGGGATTTTTAAAAAATAACCCGACAATTATCCAAAGTTGTTTACATTGCTTGAGGACAGCTCCCAGATCCTGCTTATTGCATGCATGCGCCAGAAGAGAGGCAGCTTTATGGGGAGGGAATTCCAAAGGCTCTGTGTGGTCCTTTTGCTGATAGTCTTGATTTAGGCTCATGTAAGCTTTAAAGTGTCTAAAACATTAATCTGGCTGGACATTACCTTCCTGGAAGAAAATGGAAGAATTATAGTTAACTAAAATCAGAAGGATCTAGAATCGGTGAAGATCAAATAATTCAGACTAAAGGTTTTCTCCAGTCAAGAAAGCTGGAATGGTCATACGGGAGAGGCAAGTTGAGATTTAAAAGCCTGTTTTTTGCGAATCTCAGATGTTTAGAATGTTATAGTCATGTTCAGATTAGTCCCTGGGTTTTTCTGAGTGTTTATCCTAGTAGATGATGTTTCCTTTTGAGATGGATTTGGTATTAATATTTTGAGAACAGTGCTGTCTGTGGCAGGCCTCCTGTTAAGCATAGAATCGTCAATCCGTTTCCTCTCTCTCATCATAAGTAGCTCTCTTTTTATGGAATGTAGAAACAATATCCTTAGAAAGCTTATTTTTTAAAAAAAACCAGCTTTTTGATACTTCCTGTGTAACAAAGCTTATACATCTTCTGTATAAGGTTTCACGCACTGAGAATTATAAAAGGACTAGAGTATGTAGAGTAGTTAATTTTTGGCTTTTGTTAAAGACTGTTTGCAATGATTTCAAACCATATTTTTAGCAATGTGGTGAATTTGACCTACATTTGTCAAATTTTGCAAATATTTTCTGTAAGAGACAAAAAGGTGAGTTGTTTACATGCTGATGTCAGGTAGAGTGCTCCAAGTACTCCCTCAGTGTTGCCGGGGAAATATATTCGCTTGTGACTCTGCAAGTCAGAGGCAGGCATGATGGAAGCAGTGATTTTATTCACCTGTGCAAACTGTGGTGATCAAGCACACGACTGACTGATTGACAGGTACTCTGGTCAATTCTGACTGAACGATTTTGCGATCTTTTATCATAATTTTTCCCCTTGCAAAGTTTTCTCTCTACCACTTTCTTCCACTCCAAAATAAACATTTGCTCTTGCCCCAATGGTCCTGATTTTGCTGATTTTCACACCTTTGTTTGATATTTGGGATATCATTGTCCAGGTAACTTCTGCCATGGTTAATAATTCCATTAAGATGACACTCCTGTTATGTTATTTTACCATGTTGCTCACTTCTGCCATTTCTCAT
Organism: Rhinoptilus africanus; assembly: GCA_013400135.1. NCBI lineage: Eukaryota > Metazoa > Chordata > Aves > Charadriiformes > Glareolidae > Rhinoptilus > Rhinoptilus africanus. The sequence continues at coordinate 26,471 of VXBO01000350.1, forward strand.
GTTGTTGTCATGTTAGTGTGTCCTCAGGCCAGGGTTACCATTGCATATACATTACTTTGTCTTTGATATGAGGAAGCTGTAGCAGTTTCTCCTGTTCCTAACTTGTTAGTATAGCTGTACATTCAGGGTGGGCTGTTATTTTCATCCCTCAACAGTTTCAGTGGACAGTCTTTGGAGAAAGTGCCCGATGACAATGCTGCCCTTTGCATGTGCAGTGCAGTGGATAAAACATGCAGCAAGAAAAAAAAGCTCTGTTCTTTCATCTGTTTTGAGGGAGTTTGTATTTGTATCTCTTACTGCTGTGGAAAACACCTTGTCCCAAAGCAGTAAGGTATTTGGAGTCAGTGGAGGCACCTACATTGTTCTGCTTTGCAGATACAAGAGCTCAGGGGGATCCAACCAAAATCTAGAAGAATGAAATGTGTAGATATCTGCATCATGTATTTCTTCACACAGGCTGTGAAAAGGAAAATCCCTTATATGCATGATCCTAACTGTCTCTTGCCAACAGTAATTTTCTACCACTGAAAGATTCTCCCTACAAAAGAGGAAATCCCAGAGGGCCAGATACCAGGATTTGCAAGTTACAAAAATGCAGAGCAGCTGGAATGTGTCCAAGAATCTGGACCCAAAGTATTTGGTGATTATGTAGTATTAAGTGATTCATATATTCCTAACTGCTGAGACTTGAAAATGGAGACAGCAGAGAGATTTGAAGCTCATAGTGTGCAGTTCAGAACAGTCCAGAAGTGGCAAAAAACTGTGCAAAGGAACACACAATGATGAACATGCATTTATCTTCATCTTGAGTGATAAAAGAAAGAGAATGTCAACAAATGCGTAAAGTCAATCTCTCTGTGTTTAGTTCTGGCTTATTATGTGTGTTTGAAGATAATCAGTTCCAGCATAGATAGAAGGTGAATTTAGATTCTCTCATTAAATCCAAATTATTTTATTCATAGAAGCATATCTTCAGTATAGAAGTAGGGATATATGAATGTCAATCTCAAAATGCCTATGTCTCAGGAATTACATATGTAAGAATAGGCATAGTTGGGATTATTCATCTATCCCACTCAATAAGCATCCGTAATCAATGTTAAGGGAAGGAAACTGTTCCAGAGGGTGGTTTAGTACTATCCCAGGTGTCTGGGATTATTCCCTGAACTTTTAACTAGTTATAGACTCTGCAGGATAAATGCCTTCCAAAAGACTCATTTCTCCCTTTTGGTCTCTTCACTTCCTAGTGTCGTAGTTACACCATTAAAAGGGCTAGTGATTGGCACAGGAAAAACCCTGAACACGTTTGTTTTGTGGGTTAATAGTTGCACATTTATTTGAA
>VXBO01000350.1:28330-46407 GCA_013400135.1 Rhinoptilus africanus
CCTCCAGCTAGACTCTGTGCCCCTAATCACAACCCTCTGGGCTCTGTCCTTCAACCAGTTTTCTATCCACCTCACTGTCCAGTGAAGCTATATTTTCCAAAGTTTTAAAGTATTTTTGGTAGGTGTGGTTTTTTGGGGTTGCTTTTTGGTTTGTTTTTTTTTTTTTTTGATCCTCTCCTTCTGGAAAGTTTGGAGTAAGATGAAGCATCATGAAAGTAAAATGAAAATAATAAAAAACCCCACACCAAACCATAAAAAGATTCAAGAGTTTGGAACTCCAGTAAAGAGAGATTAAGTTTAGAACTAATTTTAAAATTAAATTAGCCTTTATTTATTTATTTGTTTATTTAGCAGTAACAATGATGGATCAGTCATGTCTTGTCCAGCCCATCTGTGCCAAAGAAATTCTGGCAAAATTTTAGGAACAGTAAGCTTCCAGATCTTTTGTCAGCTTTGAAGCAAAGCAATCAGGATTCCAACATAGGTACTTTGACATCGGTCACGTTTAAGAAACGGTGGAAACTAGAGGCTATCAATACATGAGAAAAAGGTTATTGCTGTGGCTGCTTCCTTGAGAGTTGATAAGCAGGAAAGAGCATTGTGACGGTTGGTTTTCACCAGGCTGGCAGCACTGAAACTCTTGGTACCTCTTAAGTTCCTCTGGATACTTAAGGGATAATTATTCCTTGTAAATATATTTTGTGCTGAAATTTTTTGGCATTAATATAAGATAAGCGTGTTCTACTGATAAGCAAAAAAAGTGTAGTAATGATGTTCCTGTCTGGAGGCATGGCTGCTAGACCATTTTCATAGGGTAGTAATGTAAAATATGGTTGTTAAGGAAAAATAAGGTTGGGACAAAACAGATTATCTCTCCCAATCCTTTGAAAGTTCTTAAGTGATTTGCATCCAGAATTCTTGTCAGGAATTCCCAGGGATAATCTCAGCAGTGCATCTCTCTGCAGCTGTGGGATGCAGAGTGTAGCGGTGGGTTTTTTAGCTTTTAAATGTTCTTCCTCAGACATTAATTTTTAGGGAAGAGGACACAAAGTGCCATGTCCCGTGATGTGTTTGCAGATGTATTCCATGCCCTCTGCCTATTCATATGGATAAGGATTGTGTCTGCTGTTGGTACCTCCAGTATTTCTTGCAGCAGTTCCACTGATCTCAGGGAAAACAAAATATAAAAATAATGATGTCAACTAATCAAAATAGTAGTTTCAATTAATTTGAAATGATGCAAAGGAAAAAAAACCAACTCAAAAAAACAAGTCCCAAACCCAAAACAAACAAAAAAACCCCACAATGCCAGACTTTCCCCAAGACCTAACTAAGTTAATTGATTTCTTATTTGGTGTATTGGCAGGTTTGGAGTGCTAGATACTGTCCCACTGTAAGCTTAGACTGTAACTTAGTTGGAATTTGGGCGAGATATTAATGGCTAAGGTCTCATTTTACAGCACTTCTTCTGTAAGGAGATCTTTGCCACAGGCATTTACCTAAGGTTCCTTACTCATATAGACCACACTGCAACAGAACTCAGACATTTTTTTACTGTAATATGTTGTTGCTGTTGTAATAGAAGTGTTACGGGTATGAAAGCCATGGCTGTTGCTGTTGTCTTGGCTTTCAGCCACTACAGAACTTTAGAGGATTTAATGTCTCACTAAGTTTTCTCACTTTGTTTTAAAAACGACATATCCAGTCAAGCCAGGTGAGTGTGGAAGTGCATTTTGGAGGCTGCAGCTCTTTGATCTGTTCAAGGGTCCTAACTGCTGTAGTTAGAGGCAAGAGGAGAATTCTTTACTTTCTGCCCTCCTCCACTTATCTCTCGTTTGAACCATAAAGGCTTGAGTCCAATAAAGAGAGTGAGTGACTCATGACTATCTCCCTTTTCTAAGCCTCTTAAAGAAGACAGAAGTGTGGAGGGAGAAAAACTACATGATACTGTTACGGAATTTTGTACACCTGAAGTAGTAACTCCTTGAAAAGTGACACTTTATTTTCTTGGTAGAACCAACTTCTTGTATCCTTTTCCTGATTACTTCCCCCATCTGAATTCATTACATACAACTTAGTTGTCACTTTTGAGACCTTCAGGGCTATCTGCTTCTCCACCTACCGTATTTAATGTGATTTTGAGGCATCTATTGGTTGGTGCTGCTACTCTGTCTTGTTACTTACTCGGTTCTACCCAAGCACCTTTCTGTTTTGTTCCAGAGTGTCTCTTATGCTTGGAAAATACTTCTTATAATTATTCACAAAGCTATCTTATCACACTTTAAATCCTGTCTTAAGTTCTCTGTCAGATGCTTTAAAAAAAAAAAAGGTAACAATTCCTCACAGAACTGAGAGTACTGATTATTAAATGGAGCAGTATGTTGTCTTACTGATCATTGAACTCCCTGATCATCTGCTTCTGGTCTTGTAGGATTGCACATCTTAAACATGTAAGTTGTGTGCGACATCTAGCATATTTGGTTCTTTGTCTATTAACAGAGTTTTATAGGAGCATGAGAGTACAACAGACTAAAAATAATCCAAATTTCTACAGTGTTTCTTGCTTTGGCTTTTATGACATATGCACAAGTCCTTTGGAAGCTTGAATGTATCATGATTGCAAACTCCTCCCATGGAAAGTGCCAAGCCGTATAGCTACTCAGTTAAGAAAGGGACTTGGTTCACCGTGGAACTCTTATTCTGATGCTTTCATTAAGAACTAAGTAAGTTATTTGTAGAATAACTAAAGTTTGAGATAAATAGATGTTGCATTCACAGTTACTTTGTGGGCAACAGTATGGATGCTGTGTCTTTACAACCCTATTTCTGATTTTCTTGCCCTTTCTGATTTGAATGTGCATATTGCAAATTCTTTATATTGATGAATTCTGACCGCTTGTTCAGAATTTTTGAATTCTCTGCTTTTAGAAATTATGATTTAAAATATGCCATTGTTAGTTTTCAAAATCAATGTAGAAGGTATATTTACAGCTAAGAGTTGTTTCCTTCTATGTAAGACTTTTTATTTTAGAATTAGGTAACTATGTGTGAAATTATAGAATATAGACAATTTCATGAAACTTGTTTTGCTGACTTTGCATGTTGTAGATTGGCTTGACACGCAGGGTGAAGTACACACCTAGTTTGCATTTCTCCATTGCGGGCCTCAATATTAATACTCACATAGGTCCTTGGAAAGTGAGGTACGTTCTATGTGTGAAATACTTCTGAAAGATCACAGGCCATAGTTGATCCATAATAAAAGCATGTGAGGCGGAAAAATGTTATAGAAATGCTATCTTCTTTCATTGCGAAGGCTAGTTCTCAATTCCAATATGATTATGAAGAAGAACTGATACTAAGAACGTGCTTTTACCTCTGCCTGCAATGTGTAACTTTCAGCACAGCACTTGATATATTTTGTGTGTGAGTTTGTGAGAACTTGGAGAATAACGTATCCGGCAAGTGACAGAAGAACATGAATCTTTGGTCTCAACTACATTAATTTGCTTAGGATAGCTGATGCAAATTACCTAAGTGTGAGGGTGTTGTTGTTATATTAGACTTCTAATAAATGAATATGCTCACTTTCCTCAGAATTTGGCTGAAGTTTGGCTGAATTAAAGCAATTTTATTTCTGAGTGAGGAGTCCACAGAGTAGTTAAGTAATTTTAAAAAAAGACACTTCTTCATTCACTTCTTCAGTTAATTCTTATTAATATTCTGCAAACTCTGCCTCCCTGCATAAGTGCAAGTTTTGCATTAAACTACTGCATCCCTTTGTGGAGGGTCGTTAACAACTGTTCTTAGATAACATGCTTAGAGATGAAGACAGCCAACTAAATATTTAGCAAGTAAGTGAAGAACTTGAATTTTCTCAAATTCATGAAATTAACGTGTGTATTTGATTCTTGCATTTCCCATCAAGTTTCATCTTTGCAGTGATACTGTGGAGATACTTTAACCTTTTATGCCAAAGTCTTAGAAGTGAAGTGCAGAGTAATGTATGGCTAACTTGCTAAAGACAGTCTTTTAAACCTCTCTATATTAGAAACAGCCATGGGAAAATTCCTGAGGACAGGAATTCCAGATAATTGAAATACCAGGACCAGTAATTTTGTCTCTCTGCCGTAGTAAACAGGGTATATGATATGATTCTGTGCCATAGTATCCTTAGCTATTTATCCAAAACATCCACCAAAGCAGCATTTGATGTTTGGATAATGTTCCATCAGCTTACAAATGAACAGGACAGTTAAATATACAGTAAAGTGAAAGACAAATTACAATAGATTAATTCAATTTCCATATATTACCAAATAGCATAGTAAATTAATCTTGTATGTGTTTGTCACCATAAAAAAAAAGATGTTACTAGTCCATAGAAAATGTCGCTATTTCAATAGTTACTAAATTTTTTTAATTTGGTAAAAAAAAAATTCTTTACTTACATTTAAATTTAAAATAAAACCTGAAAAGGAAATCTTTCTACTTGACCTTTTAGACCATGTTGCCTGAAATAAGACTCCAGTTTTCTGTTAATTAAAGTTTATTAATGGCTTTAGAAACTGTTAGTTGATAGGATCAAATGAAGTAATTATTGCCGTGCTGGAATGTTGTGGTATGGCATATGTTAGATGCTGATTGACGTGATCGTGTGTTTGTGTAGATACCATTCCCTATAGCACAGTAAATTCTTCAGGTGCAGAGTCCATTAAATGACAGGGTAGCTGAGTCTCAACAATATTTAGTAGAGAGTATGTAGAAGGAAAGTAACTATAAAATTTGCATAGCTGTTCACTAGTATTTTTCTGGGATGTGTTCAGTGTCCTGTCTCCTGACAATCAGCTGAATATTTACAAGGCTTACCAGGGTTGCTACTCAATGTAGTCAGGTTTCCAGGTGACAGCTAGCCCCTTTCTAGCTAGACACTTTCAAATCCTAGGCTGAATCTGTAGGTCTGGCAGTAAGGACGAGACATTTAGTATATTTTGAGATATAATGCACATAGAAACCTGTTAAAACCTAGTCAGAATGGGGTATTACTTTATGTACCATCAGAGGATTTTTATGGCATGAGCCACTACTAGGACTGCCACTGCAAGTGCAGTGGAGTTTGTGTTCAGCAACTGCAACTTTCTGGGTTTAGCCTGAAGAGCTGTCCATTAGACGCAGTTCCATGGACTATTTAAACCTTTGCCTGGGCTGTCATGGGCTGTAAACAGTCATGTAATTTCCTACCTTTTCCGTTGCAGATGTTACATCATATGGTACAGTCTCAGTCAGAGTGTCTGTGCTCCTATGGTGCAGAAAGGAGCAAAATAGCACGAAAAGTTTGTAAGGGGGTATGCCGCAAGGAATAACTGCATTAAGTGACATAGCGAATTCCTGCAGTACAATCAATATTCTTTTAAAATTTTCTTAGGGATCCCAGTGTATGGGCTTTGGGCAGAATTTAGCAGAACTGCTGGCTGATGTAACTGGCAGGACTTTTAATGGGGAGCACAGATGAAGACAGTGGGATACATACCCCCCTGCAGCCAACCTTATCCAAGTCTGTGCCCCTAGGGATTCCACTTCCTGCTAGGCCAGGGAGTGAGACTGCATCATGTCTTACCTCTGGCTGAAATTTGGAAGTGCTCCTTCAGTTTTCTTTAGGAGGGACCCATATGTCTGCATAAAAACAATTAGAAGGGAAACATAAATGAAGGTGACATGCATGTTAAACCTGGTACTAAAATTACAGTGAGGAACCATTGGTTGAACTTAAAAGATATCAAATTCACCTTAGCAATTAGGAAATATGTTTTGATGGTATGTACGATCAGATGGTAGCAGAGTTTATCTCATGAGGTACTATGGCAATAGCTCAGGAAAAAATAGCAGTATGGGACTCCCTGGTGTTTGTCTCGGACTATATTAGATAATCTGAAAGATCCCTTCCTTAGAATATCTGGCCCTTTTACAAAGTAATGGCAGCTTCAGTACTGTTGTATCTTAATTTAAAAGAATTTTCTGTGCAGGGTCAGTTAGAAGAGCCAGTCTTGGTAAGGTTTTTTCACATTCTGTTGTGAAAAGTATGTTGTTGGGGTTTTGGGGGGTTTTTTGTGTGTCTGTGTGTTTTTTTTTTAACAGCATAGTATCACCTTTATTTTAGTAATGAAGTGACGAAGTTCAGTCAGAAGGCAGTCAATACCAAATTGATGTCACTGCTCGAATTGTGTTCTGTCTAAAAAATGTCTAACCATCACAATATTTGTTTCACCTGTGCCTGGAGAATGTTAAAACACTGTGTAAAGGCATGAATGAATAATGAAATCATGTTATAGAAGCACCCTGTATTCTTTCCACAGCATAGCACTAATAACTTTTTAGAGCTGCTTGATAAAAGTGGAGTGGATTTGATACACATCTCCTAATGTTGCTTTTTGTCTTTTTTACATCCTGTTGGATCTAAGGTTTCCTAGTTGGTGAATAAATTTAACAGGAAGACAGTAACTTGCATTTGGAGAGATTTAGTCCTGTCTTCCTCAAAGGAAGAAAGTCAAGAGGGTAATACTTAACAATATTTCCTGATGGTTTTTTTATCTTTTTTTTTAAAAGAAATGTTCAGCTTTAAAAAAGGTAATCTAGCCCAGAACAACTCATGACCATAAGCAGGGAGGATAAGTGGTGCAGGTCAGTATGAAAACCCCAAGCATTTCCTTATAGTGTAATGGCCTGCCACTGTTATTGAAACCAGTAACACAAAAATGCTGCTGAATTGAGCAGGGCTACGATTCACAAGGAAGAATATTTAAGACCCAGTGTGTTCTTGGTTGGGTTTTTTTAGTTTGTTTTTTAAATATATCATACTTTTAGAAGAGTAATTTTTGAAATAACTTTCTTACATCAAAGAAATACACATTTCAAGAAGAAATGTAGTTTGGAAACTGGCTTTGTTGTAAAATTCTTTCTGTAACGTGTTCATTCTAACTTTTAGAGCCTTTTGGAGCAACTCATCCACTTTCACTTATTCATTATATTATTTTTTTTGTCTTCATGACCTCTGGATTGTGAAGTACAGATGCTAACATCTTTATACTCCCAAATGGAAATGCACATATTAGAGAAGAGCAAAGCCAAAACTGTAATACCTAGTATGTCCAAAATGAGGTAATCTTGGAAAACTGTGCGAGACATTAAGTAGATCAGAGGTACACTTAATATTGCATCAACAGTATTCCATTACTGCAAAGCTAGCATGAAAATAGCTATGTAAGAAGAGATTAATTTAAAAAAAATGTATATAGGAACATTGGTTGGGAGGAAAGAGCATAACTTGCACCTTTCTGTTTCTGAAGGTCAGTATTTCTCTAGTATCTATGTGAACTGTGTGGGATCATGGTGCTTTCTTTAATATAGTCTAAGAATTCTGCTTGCTAATCAGATGGTGGCTGAGTGCAGTACATACTATTGTAGCAGGTACTTTTGGTTGGCGTTACTGAAAATTCTGAAAACTACTGACTGGGGCCCAATTTAATACATTGGTGTCTGATTATGCCTGTAATGGTTTTGCTTTTAGTAATCTTTCTTAGAATGAATCATGAGTAAATAAACTGAAAAGTTGTATACCTTGCCTAGACTAGGAACAGTAACATATAGCTTTAAATAAACAATGGTTTTTGATTGCTTCTGTTCAAGATAACTAGCTCTTTGTTAGTGCTCCTTTCTTTTTTAAAAAACAGCTTAAAACCTTTACTTTAGATGAGTAGAATAACAAACCAAAAAGCAACTAGAACTAAGCTGTGTTCTAGAGTGCAAACACACCCATTTGCCTGGTGGAACTACTTGAAACAAAATAGGCATGAAATACTTTTCAGGCTGAGTGTTCCTTGGCATTAAAAGTTTAACATACTGAAAATGAAAAGCTCATCCCTACACAGATTGAGAGATGATTGTTTGCTGGGGCTGATTATAATAATCCTCTTCCATAATAAATGCCAGTGTCAGTATTCTCATCCCACCTACCTCTTAGTTTTGAGTCATGATGATTTTTCCCATCTTATTTTTCTGTACTAGGTGATAGATTTGGGGGCAGATTTAATTAGACTTGCACAGGCTTTTTGAACTGTTCTAAAATGTCTGGTGGTTAATGTTGCAATACCTTTTGATATTTTAACTGGTGACTGGGGTCACAGGTTGGATTAATATCTGAAGATTTTAATACTTGTTCTTTTTAAGGGTTGAGCAGCACATAACCTTTGACCCTCTTTGCAGTCTCTTCTTTCTCATTAGATCTCTTCAATAAATTCTGCTCTTTCCTATTGTTGGACTTGTTCCTTATTCACACCCTTCAGGAAACAGAGGGAAGGAACAGATGATTTTTGTGTGTGTGTGAGAGAAGAAGAAAGGGAACTGCCATTCTTTTCCCTACATTTTAACATCTGTAAAAGGTAAATCTTCCAGAGGAGAATACAGTGAAAAAAAAATGTTTTCTGCTCAAGAGGAGGAGATCACTTAGAAGATCTGAATGGCTTTTTTTTGCATCCACAGAATGCTGTGCTGCAAAATACTTGGTGAACCTCTGAGATTTTTCTAAGACAATAAGATTGAGCTCTTTTCCCTGAAAGGCCGTTTTGTGTTAGTTGCCTTCACAGCGATGGCTACTTATAGAATCAAAATGTGAAAAGAAATCCTGACATCATTCCTCTTGAAATCGAGCTTGATGCAGCTCAAAATGTGTAACTACATTAGATTTAAAGGAAGCAACAGTAAACTGTCAAATATGCTTCATCCTCTTAAAAAGGACATGGGGGGGTAGTAATGTTAGGGGTTTTCTGATAATTTTTGAGATTCAAGTTGAGGGTTTGGTTTAGTGGGTTGGTTTTTGTGTGTGTGTCTCACTTTCCTCTTGAAATTCAAATGGAATAAATAATTGGTAAATTTGGGACTGGCAAGCTTGCAATATCTCATTTAGGAATACGCAGGAAAGGGTTTCCCTCATAAAGTACAGCTGGCAGAGCCACTTCCTGTAGAATAAAGGAGCTTCAATGTCTTCCATTGTGTACATCAAAAAACTCTGTAATGAACTCTGTACTAGAAAAACTGGCTAATACAATCTGTGTAGCTAGATTTATGCTATCTGACATAAAAATTATCATCTCTTAATCTTATTCAGTGCAGGAAGGACAGAATTGGCATTAAGTCATGTGATACTGTTTAGCCATNCAAACCCTGTTTTATCAGCATGTGTCAGGACACGTTGCTGGTCCATTAGATTACTCTGGTTTTAAAGCAGCATAACTGAGAGCAGAATAGATATTTATTACGTAACAGCCAAGCCTCATGTGTTTTGTGTTCTTTACACTTGCCGTTGCAGCAGAGACTTTTGAATATAATTTCTTTTAATATAAATTCTTTGCTGAAAAAGATTTTGTGCTTCAGAGTAGGTCTTAGTCATGTTGGTGACTTTTAAGCTTTTGGCTTCTTTGACTGGAAGAGAAGTGAACCTTAAGATTTTTTTCCAGGAATGGATTTCCTTCAAATGAGAATTTTCAAAATTGCTTTCCACTGTGATGGGGTTCATGAGGCTATCCAAACAAATATTCCCACTGAGCTCTGAATTCTGCTATATGAAAGAGTAGATCTGCAGCACAGTTGCAGTGAAAAATGTTGTTTATGCTCCTTAACAGCTTTGAATGCATATAGTCAAGGTTAAGCTCTATGGCAAATGTTTTGTTTTGTTGGTATGAATTACAAATTCTGGTATCATCTTCATCGTCATATTTTCCATCCAAATCTCGGTTCAGTGGTAGGTTGGCCTTGGCTGGCTGCCCACCCAGACGCTCTCTGTCCCCCTCCTCAACAGGACTAGGGGGAGAAAATAGGATGGAAATACTCGTGGGTCGAGATAAAAACAGGGAGATCACTTACCAGTTGCTTTCAGAGGGCATGTCAAAGGGCAAAGTTGCTGTTTGCAAGGGCATGTAGCGATAGGACAAGGGCCAATGGTTTTAAACTGGTGCAGGGTAGGTTTAGATTAGACATTAGGAAGATCTTTACAATGAGGGTGGTGAAACACTGGAAGAGGTTGCCCAAAGAAGTGGTGGAGGTCCCATCCATGGAGACTTTCAAGGCCAGGCTTGATGAGGATCTGAGCAACCTGATCTAGTTGAAGATGTCCCTGGTTACTTCAGGAGGGTTGGACTAGATCACCTTTAAAGGTCCCTTCCAACCCAACACATTCTATGATTCTGTGATAAAGGGAAAGCAGGCTCAACTTGGAGAAGCCTGATTTAATTTATTGCTAATGAAAATAGATTTGGGTAGTGAGAAACAAAGACAAAAATTAAAAGAACATGTCAGTGTGTGTGTGTGTCCCAGTGCAAGGGACAGAGAACATGGGGTTGCAGTCAGTCTGTAACAATTCCTCACTGCCACTCCTTCCTCCTCACGCTTTTCCCCTGCTCTGGTGTGGGCCCTTCATGAGGCCTAATTCCTGCCAGGAGCCTGCTCCAGTGTGGGCTCTCCACATGCTGCAGCTTCCTCCAGGGAGATATCTACCTGCTCTGACATGGGGTGTTCTGCCGGCTGACTGTATAGGTATCCACTGCAAAGTGATCTCTTCCATGGACTATAGGGGAATGTCTACTCTGCTGTTTTCTCACACTGTTTTTCTCATGCTGCTCCTAAAATTTATCAGTTATGGTGAGTACTTCTACTAAGTCTCGATATGCAAATCAGATGCTGATGTTAGGCTCACTATACAGAGAATGGTTTGTTGATTCTCCTGTGGGAGCTCCACTGCTTTCATTGGGAACCTGGGCCTTTAACAGAGATGTAGAAGTTAAATGCCCATTGTCCGCCATACAAAAATACCTGCTAGAAGAGTCTTTTTTTTCATCTTGTGTTGCAGATGGCAAGGAGGAATTCATATAGAAGGTTACTGGTGCTAGTGAGGCTGCAGTTAGAGTTGACATTCTTACTGAATTCAGGGCAGGTTAAGAAGATTCAGCCCTGTCTGATCAACTTCCATGACTGAACAGGTAACTGTTCTCTAATGGTATTCTGTCAAAATGATTCAGAATAGAAAACTCTTTTACAGTATGTCTAAGCTAACCCAAATAATTCTGGAAAAGCCATGTTAGGAAGTGACTCAAGGTACAATTGTGCCAAGAGATCTGAGGAAGATATACCGTCCATCAAGGGAGATGATGGGAAGGAGGTGGGGAGGGTGATGAGCAGCCTGAGGAAAGCCTGAGGGTGATCAGCATTCAGTAACACATCTTGATAGAAAGTGTTAAGCATTTGATTATTAGTCATTTCTCGTAATAGATTAGAGGTAGATTTACATCTGTGATGGAAGATAGTACTCCAGACTACTGACTGCGTTGGCACATAACAGTAGTAAAACTACGGGCTAGTTTAACCTTGGTTACATTACTGATAGAAACATACAAATTAGTCATCATGAATGTTAATGCACTGTAGCTGATGGTCAGAAGAATTTTCAGTGGAAGAATGTATGCTTTGTGCAGTCAGGATTGGTACCACAGAAAAAACACTTTAGCAATGGGATTCGTGCTGTGAAACTCTGAGTATCTCCAGTAGTGAAAACAGAAGGGAAAAATGAGGAAAGAATGAGGAATACTTGGGCTGCAGGCAGGCAATGCTCCATTTAAAAGTGGGTATGGTGTTGTCATCTACTAGGAGGAAAATCTCTCAGAACTGCATTTCTCAAAAAAAAAAAAAATCAAATGTTTTGGTGTAGATGTTGTATTAGCGATGCTCTGCAACTGTCATCATTGAGCCGTAGAGAAAAGGAAATCGGTATAACAAAGGTATTTTAGAAGGTAAGTGAGGTGTGTAAGACCTGGGCAGACCACAGCCACAGAAGACAGTTTGTGCTGCTGATCAGTTGTCCTTGCTTTTTCACATGCTGGTCACATGCTCCATTCTCTGTCTCCCACCACAGTTTTTTCTCATCTTGTTCCCCTTTTCCCTCTCTTCTTACTGTTTCTCCACAGTACTTCTACCCCCTTTTCCTAAATAGAGCTGTTGTCCACCAATGAGTCAGTGTTTTATAATTTCATAATTGTTTCTTTTACTGTGTCTTTCCTTCCCTTCTGTTGTACTGACATGCATAAAGCTTTTGCAAAGATTCAATTAAATATTATGGAACAAGCAGACTGTTTTTCTTAGTATATTTTCTGAGACCTGTGAAGGGAAAAAGTTAACCTGTATGTCTACGTATTCTCTATAGATTGTTTCTCAATGCCTCTTATGATACAGCTTTTTAAAGATACATAAGCTTGTCATCAAGCTTCTGACAATTGTTTGTACAGCTCGTGTCTGCAGCAGAAGAAATAGAGGCACATCACCAATATCCTGTACATGGATATTCAGAAATGGGGAAGTGGGTTGCAGTTCCAACTATTCTCATTTGCTGCACCAGCAAACAAGCACAATTCCTAAAAGAAACATTTGTCCAGATGTTGATATCGCCCAAAACAGTTGGTTTCACTACTGCAGGAAGAGTTTAGTAGTGATAACTGCAGCATTAGGTTCAGACTGAGACTCTTTCATGTGTTCCTGGAGCTGGTGGAATCACTTCTACAAATGTTGCCATTAGTGTGCCACAGTGATGTGGCAGCATTATCCATTTGCTTGCACAATATTATAATTAATGCATTGTAAAATGTTGGTTACTCATCTGCCTTAATTCCAGAGGCACAACTGGTTGCCCTTTCAGTATTTTTGTCCTTGAAACTACCCGACATACTTTATGTACCATCAAATCCTAGAAATAGTTGGGGAAGGGAGAGATTTCTAAGCAAACAAGTGAGGAAGTTGTAGATGGGATAGGCAAGCCAAGGGCCTGTCATGATGGGAACAGAAGAGACACAGCAAGAAAGCAAAACAGGCTGAAATGCAATCACTTCAAGCCATAGGCATGTAAAGAAGAAAATGCCTGTGGAACAGCCTTCTTAGGCAAGCTGTCATGCTTGTTTGCTTGGATGCCTCCCTGAAATGCCTCTACGTTAAAAACCCACTGCATGGGGAACAAACAGGAAGAATTAGAAGTCAGTGTGTGGTTACAGGGCTTGCGACCTCAATGGGACACATTGGGATAGATCACCCAACTGGGGTGCTGCAATACACAGATACAGGCTCCTTATGAAAGATAGTCTGAAAAGGCAAGAAGGAGGAGTTGCCCTTAATGTGAGAGTGCAGCTGGAATGCATGGAGTTCTGCCTTGGGATGGCTCAGGAATTAGTCAGTAGTTTATGGGTCAAGATTAGCAAGGCAGACTAACATGGGTGTTGTCATAGCAGATATCTGCTATAGCCCTCTTGATGAGTAAGAAGTAGTTGGGGCCTTCTTCAAAAACATGGAGGAATCCTCACATTCACAGGCTCTGGTCCTCATGGGGGACTTTAAATCCCCTAATATCTACTGGAGGGACAACACAGTAGGGCACAAACAACCTAGGAGATTTGTGATGTGCATCGATGACAACTTTCTGACACTGAGAAGCCAACAAGGAAGCACACTCTACTGGACCTGATACTTACAAACAGGGAAGAGCTGGTTGGGAATGTGAAAGTCAGGGGCTGTCTTGGCTGCAGTAACTTGTGAGATGGAATTCAGGATCCTAAGAGGGAGCAGGGCAAAAACCAGAACCACAACCCGGGATTTCAGGAAAGCAGACTTTAAACACCTTCAGAGATCTGCTTGGAACAAAACCATGGGATACAGCCCTGGAGAGAAGAAGGGTTCAGGAAAGCTGGCAGGTATTCAAGGATGCTTTCCCTGAGCTTGAGAAAGGTCTGTCCTGACAAGTAGGAAAACAAGCAAAGGCAGCAGGAGGCCCATGTGGCTGAGGAAGAAAAAAATAAGTTAATTCGAACATAAAATGATAGCGTACAAGAGGTGAAAGCAGGGGCAGGTGACCCAGGAGGAGCGTATAGTTGCTGTCTGATCATGCAGGGGAAGGGGTAGAAAGCCAAGGTTGACCTGGTGTTGAGTCCTGTAAGGAATGGAATGTGAAGGGCAACAGGAGGGAACTCTACAAACACATAAAAAACACAAAGAGATGAGGGAAAACTTGGGCCCACTGCTAAATGGAGCAGGAGACCTGGTGACTTACGACAAGGAAAAGGCTGATGTATTTGGTGCCGCCTTTGCCTCAGCCTTTGCTGGTAGGACTGGCCTTCAGTAATTCCAGGTCCCTGAGACCAGTGGGAAAGTCTGGAACAAAGAGGACTTGATAGAGGAGGACCTGGTTAGGGAGCAACAAACCAAGTGTCTGTAAGTCCATGTGACATGATGGGTTGCATCCACGAGTGTGGAGAGAGCTGACTGATGTCATTGCAAGGCCTCTCTCCATTATCTCTGAAAGGTCATGGTGACTGGGAAAGCTTCCTGAAGACAGACAGGAGTGGCATTCACTGTCTTCCAGAAAGAAGATTTGGGGAACTACAGGCCCAGTCAGCCTTACATCAATCCCTGGTAAGGTGATGGAGCAACTAAGCCTGGAAACCATTTCCAAACACATGAAGGATAAGATGATTGTCAGTAGTCAGACTGGATTTGTGATGGAGGAATTACGCTTAACCAACCTGGTAGCTTTTTACAATGAGGTGACTAGCTTGGTTGAGAAGAGGAGAGCAGTGATTGTTGTTTACCTTGACTTTACTAAGGCTTTTGACTCTGTCTCCCATAACATTCTCACAGACAAGCGGATGAAATACAGGTTAGATGAATGGGCAGTGAGGTGGAAAACAGGCTGAACAGAGGATTGCAATCAGCGGCATAAAGTCCAATCTGAGGCAAGTCATTAGTAGTGTACCCTAGGAGATATATAGGGGTCAATGCTGTTTAGTATCTTCATTAATGACCTGAACGGTGCAGCAAATAGTGCCCTTTCCAAAATAGCAGATTATACAAAACTGGGAGGAGTGGTTGATACACCAGGTGGTTGTGCTGTCATTCAGATGAATCTCAGCAGGCTGGTGGAATGGGCTCAGAGGAATCTTGTGAAGTTCATCGGTGAAATGCTACATCCTACATCTGGGAAGGAGCAACCCCAGGCACCAGTATGTGCTAGGGGCTGACTGTCTGGAAAGCAGGTCTGCAGAGGAGGACCTTGGGGACCTGGTAGATGGCAAGCTGACAGTCAGCAATGCATCCTTGGACCAAAGTCAGCCAACAGTGTGCCCTGGGCTGTGTTAAGAGGATTCTGCCAGCAGGTCAAGGGAGGTGATCCTTCCCCTCTACTCAGCCTAATGAGGCTACATCTGGAGTGCTGGGTCTAGTTCTAGGCTCCCCGGTACAAGAAAGATAAAGACTTACTGGAGTGAGAACTGTGAAGATAATTAAGGGATGGGAGCATCTCCCCTATGAGGAAAGCCTGAGAAAGCCAGGACTGTTTAGCCTGGGGAACAGACGGCTTGGGGGGGAATCTCCTCAAGGTATATAAATGCCTGCTGGCAATACAGATGAGGGAGCCAGGCAAGTGGCAATGGGCACAAGAAAACACTTTTCTACTGTACAGGTGGTCAAACACTGGAACAGGTTGCCTGGAGGGATTGTGGAGTGTCCAGCCTTGTTGATAAGCAAAATTCAGCTGGAACACCTCCCTGAGCAACCTGCTGTACCTGACCCTGCTTGAGCAAGGTTCAACTAGGTGCTCTTAAGAGGTCCCTTCCAGCCTAAATGGTTCTGTGAACACAAATGGAACCAATAATTAGCCTGAGCTCTGGGAGAGAATCTTTGGGTTAAAATGATGTAGAGGCTCATGGGAGAATAGGTCAGAATGTATCTCTGAACAACCAACCAGTTTCGTCTCTCTTTCACTCTGTATACAGTTAATTTAGTAGCCAGTCTTATTTCTTTTATTATTCATCCCTTATATCTTTGCTGCATTCTCATTTTTGTGCCCGGAGGGAAAAAACCCAGTCTGAAAAAGCAGTGCTAGAGCTGAACTCCTGCAGTTTAAGAAGGGAAAAAATAGTGAATGGGGGAAGGATGTCTGGCGCAGCTGTTCCCAAGAGCTTTTGCTCACCTTGAGCAGCGCTAATAAATATGACAGGAGCATTAAAGTATTATTCATCTTTTGGTTTTAATGTAAGGTTAAATGTATCTAAATGCAAATGTTTTTATCCAAAGACTTTTATGTTTCAGGATAATTCACTGAACTGTGAATTACAGAAGGTGTTAAGACTCTGGATCTTGGACAAAATGCAGAAAATATTCTGATATCTGTTACAGAGTCTTTCATCTGTACATCTTGAATTGTTTTCTCAAGGAAGGATCATCTTTCTTTATAAAATGGAGGAAAATGGAAGCAAACAGAAATTCAAAGAACTTGCCCAAATTCCCAGGGTGCATGAATGGCAGAGCCAAAACCAGAAAACTGATTTCCAGTGTGGCTTGTTCTGTTTGATGAAAAGGTTTTCCTGTCCTCTTAGTACTTTACATGCTTTGTTCTGAAGTAAACATGAATAATCTCTGCCCTCACGTTCTATGCTCTCAGAGCTAATGTTTCTCCTAGGATTCAGGCTCTCAAATGTAAAGGACATTTTTGTTTCTGTACTTTCGGTGTTGTGGGCCAGCCACCTTCTTGCTAACACAATTCAGAGATTAATGTTCCTAGCTGCTCTGCGGTAGAAAGGTAGAAAAAAGTTATGTCAGCCTGTCAAGTGCTGGAGCTGGGATAATGGTGCATATTTAATCTCTTTGGTAATTTGGAAATCAATCTCACTTATTCAGAGGGTTAAATGAGCCCTTTACTAAATTGTTTTACTTATCCTCTGACCAATTTTTAATATTTGAAGGTTGTCTTTAATGAAAGTGAAGAAAAATTCGAAATAAGTCAATCAGAAAATTAATAAAGAAAGCATTTAGAAAAAATGTTGTCAAAACAGTTGAGCTTTTATATTTCTTTTAAGGTGCTTTTCCCCCCTAAGCAATTTGATGAAATTGAAATTAAATTGAAAAATGCCTCAGTGTTGCTAAATATCACCTGTGGTGGTTGTGGGTTTTTTTTTTTTTTCTTTTTTATTTTAAGCTTATGAAAAACAAATTCCCACAATTCTGTTTAACTCACTGGCAAGATTCCTGGAGGACTGGGTACTTCAGAGAATGTCAATCCTGCTGCTTTGCCTGTTCCGTCATTGTAGATTTTTGACTTCTGCAGTGATTGTGACACCAAGAACAAGCACTTTTAGTTTATCTGTGAAGGTGGAAAAAGTCAGTGACTCTTTTTTTTTTTCAGTCCCTTTTTGCCTTTTGGAGCAGGATATGGTTGGCTTCTTCCTTGTCCCTTCAGTGGTTTACTTCTTTCTGCAACCTGGCTTTTTCTTTGAAGAGCAAGAATGTTGACGCCAGTGCTATGAGAGTTATACACCACAAACACAATCAATTTCTGTGGAGGGAGGATGTGCCAGTAGCAGTAATATTTATTTTTTTTTCTGCTGAGTGAAGAAACTTGCAGGGAATTGTGAGCCTGGTGTTTGAGCGTCCTGTTTAGAGCAGGCTGGCAGGTTTCCCCTTTTGCTCCGCGGGTTACGTAAGCCTCCTGTTCCTTTTGCAGGAGACAGGAACAGTATTGATTTACTGCTCCGAGTGCTGGGCGTGATTTATGACAAGGAACATACCACACAGTGTTCAGGATGGGTTTTGATATCCTAGGCCAGACAAAATAAGTGCAACCCGTGCAGGGGTAGAACATTTCATTGAACGCTATACGTATTCATCCAAAACCTGGTCCTAGTGCTCATTCAGAACTGGAAGAGTGCAAAGAGATATGAAAATCCAGCCTAATATCAGAGTGCTGTCTTTATTTAAAAAATGCGGAAAAGGAAATTTTATGCTGTTTTGTGCTTGATTCTTCATGTGCTCACTGTCTCCTTGGTGCAGTTTTGTGTGCGTTCCTATGGCAGGTTGTGGTCTCGCTTTTGCTTTCACCTTGGCTGTGTGTTCCCAGCTTTTTCCCTTCACTGCTACATCTCTGACTAAAAGGTGCCGAATATCCTTATTTGTCCTTAGAAGTCTTCCACATACACACCCCACCTCCTCCCCCTCCCCCCCCC
>VXBO01000350.1:46431-69875 GCA_013400135.1 Rhinoptilus africanus
CCTTATTTCGATTCGGATCCTGAAAGGCTGACCACAAGGGAAGGGGCAGAATGGAGGCTGGAACAAGAAGGTGAGGTTGGAGGAGAGGGAAGGAAATATTTCTTCCTTTGCTTTCTGGCAGGAATCCAGTAATGCTGCATAGTTATGTAGAACTACAGCCTGCAGGCCCAGTTCTTTACCAAGGAAAGCCATTGTAATATAATATTGAGGCATACAAAGCCTGATTCTGGGAGGCACGTGCCATTATCTATTATAGAGTTGAGGAATCTGGGACTTTTTGTGTTTGATACACATGGACTGTTTCTCTCTAATTGACTCAAAGATGAAGTGATAGTCAAGGAACTGTACGTTAGAGAGAATAACTCAAGTTTTTAGCCCAGAAAGGATGTGGGGAGTGAGGGCGCTGGGGGGACCAGATATATGTATCAAGCTGGCTTTAACTGATCTATCTAGGAAGGCAAATCCTACTAAAGCCGATACCTGAGCTTTCTTATGTAATCTCTTTTTTGTCTCCCATATTTCCACAATCCTAATATTGAATTAGTATTCAAAACCTTATTAATCATTCGTCTCCATGTACCAAGACGGCAAATTAAAATCTGTGGGATAATGTTTTGTCTCATTTTTATTTTTAAGGTTGATGCCGACAGGGTATAAGTGTGGGATTGGAAGGGTGAAAAAAGGGAATACAGCATGTGTATGTTCAGACTAAATCTATGTTATACACTATATTCGTATTATCTTGAAGCATCCACAAACTCTCCTATCGTTTTAAGTAGAGCATGAGGGAATTTTCCAACTACCTCTTCCAAAACTGTGGAGGGAGAAGTTTGCATAACCCCCTCAAAAGTACTTGTGTCTTTTGTTCCTTTTTTTTTTTTTTTATTTAAGCTCGCTGAAGTGTTACAAATTACTTTTTTCTCTGAAACAATTTGTGAGAAATAGTTGAAAAGCAAGATACTGGGCTTTCTTGTTTGTTTTGTTGTTGTTGTTGTTGGGTTTTTTTTTTTTCCAGACTTTGCAGCTAGTGTTACTATTTACTCAGTTATTGTTTTCCTACTGACAGCCTACTGGCAATGTTTCCTTTGTGCACCTTTTGGTCTATCTGATAGCTAGTACTAGCTCCTGAAGGTACTATTAATGTTTTATAATTGTACACACAACTTCATCTAGAATAGTAATACTGAAATGGCATTTTGTGTGTAACTGGAATCATAAAGTGAAATGTATTATGGTCTAATGAGAAAATTTCAGTTAAAAGACTTCTGAAAGTCTGTATTGACAACTTTAATATCAAATCTGTAATCTTACATCCTTACGGTGAATATCAATTTTGTTTATGTTACCAATTCAGGATGATAGATCCTAAGATATATAAAAAATGAGGCTCTTAAAGAAATATCACATCGTGGCAGCATGATCAAAATCTAATACTAAAGAGTATAATGTATCTGAATATTGGGACAACGTGATGTACTCATCAGTTATTACCTTAAAAAAATTAAAAATTTACAAGATTAAAACCTTCCAGATGGCATGAGAAGTGTTTGTTATACCCATGGCTATGTGTTTTTTTGAAAAAAATGGTAAGAGTTTATTTAACCACAGTTGTTCATTTAACTACAGCATTGAATTGCTGATACACACAAGTAGAAATCATGCTATGGAGGCAGAAAATAAAAAATAAAAAGAATGTCGCATTGACCAAAGATGACTATTTATTATTGTTGATCACCAAAGAGGTCTGAACAGGCCCTTCATGATGTGGAAGCTAAGCAGAGAGAGGCAAACAGAGGCAGTAGTTGCGTAAGAATATTTAGCAGCACTTTCAGTTTACAAAAACAAAATTAGAAG
This sequence comes from Rhinoptilus africanus, assembly GCA_013400135.1. Lineage (NCBI taxonomy): Eukaryota > Metazoa > Chordata > Aves > Charadriiformes > Glareolidae > Rhinoptilus > Rhinoptilus africanus. The sequence goes on from VXBO01000350.1 coordinate 48,286, forward strand.
TGCCAGACAGTTCAAAATTTACCTCTGCTTGTCAGCTTTCTATGAGGACCACATTTCAGAGGGTCATTTTAATCAAAATTAAAGACACATCCTATTAGGTCAGCTTTGCTGACAAATAATTAAGATGAATTACTAGCATACACTTGTCCCAGATGCCTTGTTGATGTCAGTTTGTAGGAGGCATGGGAGGGCTTACAGTATATGCTTTGCTCTTTAAAAGCAATTTACAACCGAAGTTAGCCGTTCTAACTAACTGAGAAGAGCTTAATCCTAGAGCTGTCACTAGGCATTATTTTCAGATTCCTGACACTTCTACATTAAAACAGTTTATATGTAAAAGTTAATAAGGTCTAGGAGTGAAGAATATTCCATTATGTAAACCAATCAACTTTTGTGTTAGAACCACCACATTTTCTTTGTTTGGAAGAGACAGTGGCATAAAAAAATAGAACTTCTAAGTTGGCTCCCTTGATAATCTTTTACAATACTTATCAAAAATAGTTCTGGGTGACTATTTTGTTTGTACAACAGCTGGTGGACATTAGTCTTGCCTACATAGTGTGTAAGTTTTGATGATTAGTGGCTGCACTCTCTCACTCCCCAAATTCAAATTTATGTTGACTTTTTTTTTTTGCTGAAGGCAGTGAATATTATATTAACTGTGGAAGCTGGGGTGTTTGGCAAGTATTAGATGACAAGTTTGCCACTTTCAAATATGATCAGTATGCTGCCATGCCTGAGAAAAGATCTCACTGCATCTCCATTTAGGGACAAGAAAAAAGGTCATTGGGTCTGCCTTGCGAAAGTCTCTGGTGTTTTTTCTTTCCCCAAACACATACCTTTAGACTTATTCAGTAGATTAGCTATGAGTCAGTATTAGAAACCCTACTTTAGAAGAAGACTTCAGATTGCTATGTATGTCTGTTCTTGCACTGTAAATAATACAGAACAAGAGTAAATATTTTATTCAGAATGCAGCAGTTCTGTTTTAAAACTGGTCATGTGAAACATTTCCTTTTGGAGAACTCTACCATCCAAATAGCGTTGCTAAAAGTGTATGTGATGATAAAAGAATAAGCCCTTTTTAAAAAAAATATGATGCAGAATTTCTAGGAGTATGTGAAGGAAGGAGATTCTGTGTGGGAGGTATGCTATACAGTACCATCATCTTTATTTTCTGGCTTGCATCTGTTAAGATGTCTTTTTGCAGTGGTTTCCCAAGGTTTCTCTGTTAACTTGTGGAAATACTGCCGTGTCCCTTGGTATTAATACCGGTTGATTCTTGCTCTTTCTCTTCAAAGTAGGGTAGGAAGGCAGGCTGTGAGAGCACAACTCCTAGGGAAACTGTAGTGCTGCTTGGCTGGAACAGGGAGCTTAGGGTTCACTGTGATTGTTAGCTCTGTGGAGATGTGTCTGCAGAGCAGGGATAAAGGGAAACATTTGACAGATAGGACCCTCCCTTGGATTATTCCGCTTGCATCTTTCATCCTTTTGAAATGAAGTTGCAGTACACATCTTTCTGATTTCCCTTCTAAATAAGAAAAGGAAAGTGGTCTGTCAGGAACTGCTCAGTTGTTTCTGATAACTCCAACACTATGCTAATCATAACTGTGGCACGGTGTTTCTCCATCTGTGTGGAAGAAGAGAAGATGGGAGGGGGTGGCAGTGGTGACAATGATAACACTAATGCTACAACATTCACCATAAGCAAGATTTCGTTGACATACCAGAGCATGTTGCTGTTGAGATTAATTAGTCCCCGTAGTGATACAGTGTGGTTAGTGTATCCTGATGCAAAAAATTTAAGCAAATGACAGGCAGCATTTACCCTGCTTTTTCCTATCATGGTACCTGAGAATTCTCTGGCCCTGTTGTGGCTGCGCTGTCTATATCTTTGCTAGATTTGTTTGTAGCATATCTGTTTTCTACAGGGGCGAACTTTTGTCTTCCCTAGAGATGCACTAGGGATCATGCTTCTTCATACAGAAGCTTTTAGCTTCTGTTTTGTTGCCCGTTTCCTTCACAGTGGGGGCCTAATTTTTGTTGCTGCATTGATGATCGCGTTTGGAGAAACTGAAGTCCAATGGCACGTAGGAGAAAGGAACACAAATAGGAATAAATTCTGTTACATTGTCTTATTGTACGGCAAACAGCACGTGAGTGTTTGATGCCCCCGTCTTCATTGAGGCTCAACAGAGGACCTTTCTTAAGTTATGGGGAAAGGAAAGTATACCTCGGACAAAGGAAACTGTGGAGGAAGCATTCAGTGTGGTGAGAGAGCGATACTTATACTGCGGTTGAGATGGAATGGAACACAAAGACCAAACACTCGATGATGTGAAAGGCTATGTATGAAGTGCTATTACTGTCACGATGATGACTGTATGCATGTTGAAATTACCTTTACAGGAATAGCAACAGATGGTCTCTGTATCTACCCCTCCTACTCATCCAAAGCTCTCAAGGCTACATTCCTAATCAACCAAAAGCAGGCATCCCACACCCATGCCGAGAGGAATAACCTGAGCACGCCAGCTCTCCTTTGAATTAGATGTTAAAGGCATGCAGCCTATATTGTCAGGTAACAAGAATTGAAAATATGATTGATTCAGTTATAATTCTGTCCATCTACCCTCACGTCCTGTTACTCAAATTCCAGTGCTGCAAACAAAATTCTCATTAAGTGCTAATGATTATAATCATATAACTCTTTATAGCACATTGTTTACAATAATTACATAAACACATTCTTAAGTTGGAATCTTTCTTTATTAAAAATACATTCCCTTTTAGGGACTTCAGATACTTGAATGTGGAGTGAAAGTAAATTAGGCTGTATCAGACGTTGCAGCTATAGTTACTACTTCTTCCATTATTGCAAGTTATTATAAGCTTGTATGATTGAAACTGCTATAGATAAGCATGCAATAATATTTTCACTGTCACCATGATCACTGACTGAGATAAGAGCTTGATGGTTCTATTTTTGTTCAGGATAGAGAAAAACAAGGAGGGGAAAATGGGGGGGAAAGGGCTTCGTGTCTTACAGTGATATGCAAGAAAAAAAATTTCCAAGCCTAAAGCAGGCCCACACATACGTCAACGATGACACACAGCTCTGAGAGGATTTAGTGTTAAAGGGACGTCTGTTAATTTTATTTGCAAGAGAGAAGAGAAAGCATGCACATTCAAGATACTTGTATCATTTTTAAATCAAGGCCATCTTTTTCTCGGTGGTAAACGTGAAATGTTTTTAAAGGCCAGACTTAGCATAAAATCTATTGGTTGCTATGGAGACCACTTACCACACAGGACTGCACTCTGTGTTCGATTCTGTGATTTTCTCTATTCAAAGGTTCGGCATTGTCAAAAAACAAATTAGTTTTTCAGTTGTTTATCGCAAAGTTCATTATGAGAAAGGTAATAAATAATAAGGTATTTTATGCATGTGTGGATAGGTGCCATATGCGAATTAACTGGGGTGCTATTCCTTAAATTTGCTATTTTAAAATAATTATAGCAAAATTGGCTATTGTTAGGAAATAAAACAGATTTTGATCGTTCTATGTATATGAATATGAAGCAAAGCAGGTAGCTGGAAGTCTGATCCCAACAAAATTACATGCTAATAAGGCTTCTCACACCTACACAGCACTTAGTAACAAAGCACTGAAAGAGAAAAAGATTAAGCCCTGCTAGAGTAAAACTTTATACCTGAGGTGCATTACTTCTCCCTTTATGAAAGGAAAGGTGGGTTCAGGACCCAGCGCTCACTGAATTATTCATGCTGTCTTTTGCATCTCAGATCTTGAGGGTTGAAACTGGTAGGGGCTGTTATTAGCAGAAGCGCAAATCTAACTGGGTACAGCAGTTCAGTGAAAACCTGTTCAGCTGCTTCTCCCGAAGTGTTTATCCAATTACAGCAAACACTTTCTGCCAAACTGCCTAGCACACTCACCCCAAAAAGAACTCATCCAGGGAGGAGGTGCAAAGCGTTTCCTCTGGAGTCTATTTGAAGCTGAGCTTAGTCAACACCTCCCAAGATCTGGGTGAGAGCAACAATTTATAGTAGTATCAAGGGAAGCCTTTTTTATTATCTCAAAGGTATTTCAGAGAAAAATTCGTGTCAGCAAGCTCTTCCTCACTTTTTTTTTTTTGTAACATTTTAGTCTAATTTCTAATTACTTGAGGAATATACAATTACGTTACTTTTGGCACTTAAGATTTGCTCCTGGCACCTCCTTGGTGCATTCTGGAACCTTGTGAGCCAAACTCGGAGCTGCTTTAAGTGGTGCAGCTACACCAGCTTCAGAGAAATCCTGGTGCTGCTTTCAGTGTGTGCTCTCACTCTCTGGGATAGAGGACGGTAGGACTCTAACACAGCAGGTCTCAGCTCGGCTCTGAGGTTTCTGTGTAGATTTTGTGTGCTAAACTATTCATTTGGCTTTTCTGTAACGGGTAGGTTTTGTGTACTGTGGATTTTCTTTAGTAGTTTTGTAGGACCACTAGATACGTGAAAGGATATCTGACACATGGCGATTTATGGTGGTTATTTTTAGAAATTCTGCGTCTATAGGTAATGCAGTAAAGTTTGCTTATTTGCAAATCTAGTTTGTTGCCAAACATTTGTGTGCATATAAGTTACTTAAAAGATTTCACTTTCCTAGTCAAATCACTCTTCTACTAGATACCAACCATACAGTGTCAAGCCCTGATAATTAACATGTTGCAAACATGCAATTAAGACAAATCAGACTGAAACACATAAGAAAAATGAAAGTGTAATTTAATTCTAGCTGTTGTCAGTCTCTTCAAGAATTATTATGCAGTTGGCCTCCTCCTGTGCAGCTCTATGTTTTAGCAGAGTGTGCACTGTTTCGCACTGCATGCAAAGTAACTAAAAAGAAATGAGTCTTTAAAAAGGAATGCTCCAGTTTAAACAAGCCAGTGGGGGCTACTTAGGCAAAACTAACCGGTGACACTGTATTTATAGTAATAGACAATAGTATCTGACTCATAAATGGTGCAGAAAAAAACATGCTTGATAAGCCTACACTGAAAGCGTCCTATTATTATTAATAATAGAAAACTTCTCCCCCTTAGAATAGGCTTTTCATTTTTCTTTGTAGTTAGGTTTTTGCCTGAGTTCTCCTGTTAACATCTTGTCCATGTTTTTTCTTTGGTCCCCTCTGGCTCCTCAGACAACTCAGTAGGGACCTGCTTTTCCTTCTGTGTTCTGCCAGAATTCATTAGGGTGCCGCAGACTGTTAATAAAGCAGCATTTTTTGCCTACCACATAGCATGGAATAACATTGTCTTTAATCAGAAGTGAATGTACTAGGGAGCTATCCCTATCTGCTTCAGCTCTCCTCCTCTGCTTTTAAAGCAGCGTGACAAGGGGCAGAGTACTAGACAAGCCATTGTTTCTAGAATTACTTTTTCAAGTGAATGAAGCATTCCTCAAAGGCACCATACATACAGCATGAAAGAATCCCTCCGCTCACAGACAAGGGAGAGAGCGTTCAAGATTCCCATACAAAATTACTAACCTACTAACATGACCTGAATCAGATATAAAGCAGAATAGGGGTTTTTTTTCATTTATATTTGGAATGCTATCAAAACTTTTACAGGAATGGGTAGGAATCTGCTTCTTGCTGCGTTCAGCAGTTCTCAATCTCTCTCTTAAACTGAGATCTCTCTGGAAAAAAGTGTAGGCTTCGTTTTATACCACTAACTGTACTCTGGGTTCTGCAGAGCATCAATGTTGTTGACAACACGGTGACAGACGTCTTGGGGAGATGTGAGGTTGATATTTTCAAAATTCCAATCAGTGCATAGTTCAATTTGGAACTTCCACTTGGGTTTTACTGTGTCCATACTTGATCATAAATCTTGCTGAATTTGAACATTTTTCCTGAATAGAAACTGAGTAAGGACTTCATGATTTGCCATCATGTTTATAGTGCATTTTATTCAGAATTAATCCTCCTCTTCTGGAAAACTGTTAATGAAAAAAGTGATACCATTTTTAGATTGGAACTCACCTGTTTCTAGGAGCTAGTTCAGTGCAGTACTCACTTATGGGATTTGTACTGGATTCTGTTTGCAATAGATATTAAGAACAAAGTAACTCTTCATGTTCAGGAAGCAGTGTCTGCATTCAAAAAGAAGTGAAGGGTTTTCAGTTAAAAGCTAGACCACCCCAGATCACATTCCTCATTTAAAGTTCTGTAATCTGAGTTAAAATCAGGGGAGATGCTATGTGCATTAGTTCAAGCTATTTGTAGAAAACAGCCTTCTAATGATGACCTAAAATGCAATCAGAAAGAAAAAGCTTTGTTCTGTTATTATGGACTTTACTACTTTCATATAGGGAAAAATTGCAATGATAAAGAAGAAAAGGTTGAGAAGTGGGAGCTGGAAATTTAATGACAGAAGAAATTCCTTAAAGATTTATTTGATGGTGTCCTGGTTTCATCTGGGATAGAGTTAATTTTCTTTCCAGTGGTTGCTGTGTTTCAGATTTGGTATGAGTGTCAATAAAGCATATTGGTTTAGTTGTTGCCAGATGATGTTTATATTTTTTCAGGGACTTTTTTCAGCTTCCTATAGAAGCTGAGAAGGAGCCTAGACAGGATGATGGAACCATACCGTACCCGCATCATAGATGCCATGCTCAGTATATAAATGAGGGCTGGCCAAAGGGCAGGTATTCACTGCTAGGGAAGGTACCAATTCACTGGGTGGTGAGAGTGACTTCTGTCATTATTATTATTATTGTTATTTTCTTTTTTAGTTTTTGTTTTATTAAACTGACTTTATCTCAGCCCATGAGGTTTTTTTCCATTCCCTTTCCCTTCCTTTTCTCCCTCTTCTCCCTGCCCTTCTAGGGGAAGAGGGAGAACTGCGTGAGTGGCTACATGTTCCTAGCTGCTAGCTAGGATTAAACCACACACATGTACAAGAAATATACCGCCCCAAATAGCTGAATTGTCCAGCCCAGGCTCAAAATGGCAAAGAAAAGAAACTATTCTTCAGTCCTTTAGCAGTTACTAAGTAATCAACTTATTTGATCCAATGGATCTTTTCTATCCTGTTTTCCTAATAGTTTGATATTTCAGAGGTAAACTGGTCTATCAAGATAAACTAGGTTGTTTTCTGGGTCTGTAAGAGGTAAGAGCGTAGCACTTGCTAAACTATTTGTTTAATAATTTTGAAATGTAGCTTTGGACAGTTACGTTATTAATAGAGAGTAACATATCCTTATATGACAATCATGCTGGCACTCATTCCTTAATCTAGTTGTTGGGGTTGGTTAGTAAGGCAGAATAACTGTAGTATCTGTGAGACTCTGTAGTCAGCCTTGTATCTTTGTGCTGCTGTGCAAACATTTTAATTACATGATATTTTCAATAAAAACTCCATGTAGGCACAGACGTTTGACCCATTATTGGGTAAACAAAACATTGGCATTGCTTGTGTATTGTAACAACCATCTAGAAAAGATGAATCAAAGAACATGTATGCGTAACAAAAATGCCCTAAGCTACTGCAGGAACATCCTCACTGGTTTCCTGCATGGGGTGGATCTTTCTTAAAAGGAGCGATTCTGTTTCCCTTTCTCAGCTCCTTATACTATCCTTGTGTCCATTGCATTTGGAAGAAGACAGTGTTTGTAGTCAGATTCTTAAGGACTATGAGAACTCTGTTTTTTAGAATACAAGTCTAGGCTGCAACTTTACAAACTGAATAATAAGCACAAATCTTGGGCTGTTTTTCTCCTATCTGTGGTGGTTTTGAATATCCTTACCTTCAGGACCTTCCTGTCTCTAAGATCTCAGTGTTTATTCTACTTACACCCCAAAGGTTTTGCGGAAAATGCTGACTGGTGCTCTTTTGCGAGGAACCTGGATTGCATGGGACTTCTACAAAAGATGATGTTAATAGTGGAGTAATGGTAAACATTTGCAAGAAGATGAGAAGAGTGGTGTTAGGAAGCAGAGAGATTGAAATATCCAGAGTTATTTCTGTGAGACTTCTGCAAGATTTTTACTATTTTGGGTTGGATTTTGGGTGTGAATTTATATCCAGACTGTCCTTTGGAACTCAGTTCAGCTATCAGATATCACTGATATTTAGCATTAGTTTGGCAAGTAGGTAGGAAAAGAGTGAAAGCTGCATGGCACTGAGAGAGAACAGAAATGGAACTGAGCAAAGCAGGCAGGTGACCAGCCATAATTTGTTAAGAACACAAACCTGATTGTACATACTTGTGGTGCTTCTTGCAATGTTCAGTATTTTCTATTTAGTCACAGTTTTGCTGCCTTTTTCCCTGCATCCTTTGGGATTTGCTGGAGAAATTCTTTGCCCAAACTCCAGCCCAGTAGTGAGTCCTGCACCATAACTCATAATGTAAGTGAAACATGTAACCTCATTTTTTGGAGACTAAATGGGATTTTATCTTGTCTAGGTTAAAAGTGTGAAAGTCTTTTTCCTACTTTTAGTATTGCATACACTTCTCATCCGCAATACTTAGAGCCTAAATGTGTATATATATACAATAGTTGGTTTTCATCCCAGACCTCCTGGGCAAGGAAATCTTTTGAAATGCTTTAGGAGTCAAACAAGCTGCCTATGCAAAAAAGTCTTCCTCTATCCAGTAGCCTCTTTTCCTGTGGAACAAAGGGCTAATTTAATTTACTGAACATCCAAATCAAAACAGAGGTAACTTTTTATGGTTCTGAAGAGCAATGGGATACCGAGGTAGGGATCCACTATCGTGTGTTTTCCTAGTTTCAAGATGCAATGATTTCTAGATAGCTACAATTCACTTGATAAAGGGAAAAAAGCAAATGTATATAATCAAAACAATTTATTTCAAAGTGAAAACAGAAGTAAAACTTTATCAAGTGTACTCAAAAGGGACAAGGTGAATTTACTGGCTTCTGTGAGTTGTAATTATTGAAGTTGATTTGCTTCACTTGAAGAACAATTGCTTATCATTGATCTGAATTCATACAGTCTCTCATACAAATCTCACAGCACTAAAAAAACTGAAGGTGGGTTTAGTTAGATTTACCTGTACCGCCAGGGGCACGTAAAGTACAGAAGAGGGAAATATTGAATGTATATTAAGATTTACATTTAAAAATTTACATAAATCTGCATTTAAACAGTGGCTACTCAAGAAAGGGACTATGTTGTGACCAACTGGAATTCAGATGCGCTGTACTAAACTTTGTGCAGTGGACCCTTTAACACAAAGGGGGGGGCGGGTGTGCTTATGTACTGTCTGGATACCAGAACACTGTATGGTACAAGCACACTTTCTCTCTATTTGAAGTTGAAGATTTTTTTCATTTGCATGTCTTGGATTCCTTTTGCTGTCAAATGACAGTACTTCTTTAGTTGTTACCAGATTTCTTAGCAATTCACTGATGAGAACAATTTTTCCCTAACTGAGAAACATGTAGGTTTATCAGCTCTGGTTTTTGTCATGATGCATTGAGAAATCATTTGGATTTGAATTTGCTAATAAATATGATATAATAAATGAAAAGATGGATTATTTCAGGTAGATGTGTCACTGCTGTTGAAAACATCTATCACCTTCTTTGTGCCAATGCATTTGTAAGTTTAATACTGTGCAACCTTGAAACTTGCAGGCTAAAGAGTACTGCCGTCTGTAGAGGAGAAGAGCTGATGCTAGCAAGCACTGGTTGGCACCAAAGTGAACAGGATTTAATTGCTTGAAATACTTTCTTTTAAAAGACTAAAAATATTATTTCGTGCACACCCCCAATTGACAGGACAGACGCTAGGCTGAAGAGGCTGTCCGTTCACTGCTTCTTATGTCCTTTTTTGGGGGGGGCAGTTAACTGTCCATTAAAGTAAATGTTACTTTTCAGAAATCACAACACACTGAATAATTCCTCAGTTGAGGCACAGCCAGATGATTTGTAATGCTGTCTGTTCATACTCATTTCAAATGACTGTTAAAACAGAGCACTGCACACCCACATCTCTACCATATTCCTTCAGCAGTACTTAACAAATTGGTTCCCCAGAAATCATTGTTCTCTTCGCTGAAGTGTTGCTGCTCCAGTGTGCACAAAGAAAGTCAGTCCTGTGCTGCAGAAATAGCTGAAATACTGGCATTCACTTCAGCGAAGTCTCTTTATAACTGAGAGTATTATAGTGTCCACAGCTCAGGTCTCAACTAGCCATCTCTGCTTGTAAAAGTTGTCATCACTTCTTTGTACAACAGAGAGCAACACGGAGCAAGGCTCTGCATGTGGACGTGCACATGGACGTGGTATTGCATTTCTCCCCATTGAAAAATGAGTTTGAGAGTGGAAGAATACTTCCTCTCTTAGAAGTGGAGGAACGTCTCTCTTAGAAACTGTATCTAAACTACTGTGCCAAAAAACCTCAATAATTTTATACAAATGAAGCCTAGCAAATACTGTACCTTCCTGTAATGTGTATGCCTAAAAGGAGACTAAATGATGATGGTTTCACTGTGTCAGGAGACTTAATTGTACAACTAGACCTTAAAACTGTAGCAAATCTGCCTCTAGAAGGAGACGGTAAGAGTAACTGTAATCAGTGTACTGCTTTATAAAAATGCATATTTGAGTTATGAAAGGTTGTAACTAATTCCTGTGTGTGTAAGTGTAGGTACAGCTTGTAGCCTATAGTTGCTCTGTTTACAGTCCAGAGCATGTGTTGGGATGTAGGTTCCATATTCTGCAACAAAATAACCACTCTCTCTGAAGGCTGATGGGCCTGGGGAAGGGGAAAGCACGCTCAATATGCGACAAGAAAGATTTAGCCTCTGCAGAAACGCTGGATTCTACTAGACAGCGTAATCAATGAAAGGATTTAGGAGAAAGAGCCTATGGAGCTCTTTAAAGCACAAAAAAGGGACATTTATCTGCATTATGTCCCTTGCTGCAGTTCACATTTTCAGCTGGCTCAGTGTCAATAGCAGCTTATGACTCTGTTACCTTTACGCAGGGAGAAATCATACCTAGATGATAGATGTCACTGGTGGATTTTCCTTTGTCTTTTTTCCCATGCACTCAGTCTGCAGTGTATTAGCAGGTTATTCTCCTGTAATACTGAAAGATGCACAGCTAATGTAACCAAGGCAGTTGGTAAATAGGTATATATTCAATTTACAAACAGTTCTGAATAGTTTAGCATTCTTATGGCTTCTGCTTATGGCATTGAATTGAGGTGAACAAATGGATGGCATGAATTCAATGAAAGAAAAAATTGCCTGATTTTAATGACTGAGGTACAGTGGGATACGTAAGACTGGTAACTCCTAGAATAGCAGATCATACTCTCCTCTCATGGAATGGTGTGGTTTCAAGAAAGAGATTTTAAAGGGGAGGTATTTGGTGTTTTGTATGTTAAAAGGTTGGTCCTTCCTATAGATACCTGAACTAAGTAGATAAGCTTTGTAAACATTTGATAAAAACGATGTTTTCTCAGTTCACCTTTCCACATCACGGCCCTCTGTCTGAATTTCTGTTGAGCAGAGGAACCTGAAGTTAAATTATGCCAAAGCACACGCTTGCTGTGTCAATCACATTTCTGTAATGTAAATACAGACAGACAACTTCTGAAAGATCACATGGGGAAGGCTTTGTGTACTGTAGGTACTGCACCAAGCAACATAACGGCATGGTGTTCAGCTAGTCGAGGTCTGCTTGAGGTAACTGTTAATTGCCCATGACTGGATTTAATTGTATGGTGATCTTTCCAGGTACTGAGTGAAATTAACTTCATTTACTATTCAGACTTAAATTAGGGAAGCATATAGATAGATGGTAATTTTAAAAGTTAACAGTGACAGCAACAATGTGATCTGTGTTGGAAATGTCAAATTTATTACACTTTTTTAGAGAAATTAAGAAGAATCGGAGAGCATGATAGAGGACTGGGAACATACCAAATAACACTGGTACTGTGTTTTGTACCTGAAGAGCAAGTTTCCACTCCTTTTCTCTTTCCCTTGCCCCCAACAAAATAAACACATTATGAGGGCAACCAAAGACAAGGTCAGACTGCAACAATGCCGTTCTCCATCCTATTCAGTGTACAGGAGTTGCTGTGTCCTCTGTGCCCTACCAAGGTTTACTCCCCTTTCTATGATGAGCAGTCATCTCAAATCTACAACCTTGATCCTAAGAGCCTGCTGTGGAGAAAGGGAGTAGAAAGTGAGCTTATGGACTTCCTCCCTGTGTCTTAAAAAACACTGGGTTCTTCAAAGAAAGGTTCGGTCCTTCTATCAACAGCAATTAAATTTCTTCAGAATTCAGTAATATGGGGGAAAACATTAATATAAAAATTATTATCAATAATACATAAGAAATACCTGTTCCTGGGCTGATAGAAGTGTGGAGTCTTCAGTTGCTGATGATCATAGCAACAAGAGTGTTTGTAGAATAGTGGCATCAGCAGGAGTGTGCTTGGAAAATACCCCAGTAGTTGAGCCTGCAGTTCTGATTACATGTTCTTGCTCAGTGTGATTTTTAGCGATCTCTGTTTTCACACGTTTCTTCAACAGTGTGAGAATATTCTAGTTGCAGGAACTTCTGCAAAGGATTAAAAAAAAAAAAAACACCAAAACCAAACTCACCCAAACCCTTAAATCTTCTGTATATCTTAGGGGTTGTTTCAAAATATAAATCACTTTTTGTCCTTTTGTAGGCATGCCGATCATGTTCTTTATTCAAATTCTGGGGACTTGAACTTATTCCTGTGAGCAGTAATTTTGTGCTGTTTTCTACTGAATTTACTTCTTATGGAGTGAGATGATCAACTTAAGGAAGGCCTTTGTGTAATTCTAGTTTTGCCTTTATGTACACAACCTGTAAAGAATGCAGCTGGGCAACTGCTGTGTACTTTGCCAGCACACATGGAAAATGTTGGAGCCTCTCTGTTTGGTTTTGATGCTATTTCCCAGACTTTAGCTTCTTGCAGCAATGACTGGCTTCATTGCTGATTCACATGGAGATGTAGCAGTCTGTTTTGTAATGCTGACTTGAAATTGGAACTATAATACAGACCGGACACAGTTTCCTGTAAGAAAAATAAATAAAACATTTTCCTTCCTTTCCAGGCACTATTAAAAAAAAAAATCAATATAATTCTCTGTAAAGTTGTTATAAGATCCATTAAAGACAGCAGCTTTGTTTGAAATGGCTAGAGTGTGTATTCATTAGCTCTGCTCTGTTGTTCTCAGGTCTGCCTTTGTTTTCCAGATGATAGAAGTCCTAATCCTAAACACAAGTCAGAAAAGGATTTGCACTCCAATTACGGTTTGTTAGTATTTGAGGTGTTTATAATCATATGACAGAACTCAAAAAGAAAGCTGGCCTACATCTACTGAGTGGCTGTCCGTTTTGTCAGTCACTGCTCAGGGGTGGAGTGTGTCTGTGTCAGGGGGAACTTCACAGTAAAACAGGTTTTCCTCTTAGTACACTATGTTTAAGTAGACGGTGCAGTGGCTTTTCTGATCCACCTCCTTGAAGAACACTTTCAAAACCCTTCTTTTAAAAGTACTCGTAATATTAATGCCTTCTGAAAACTGTATTGGGCAGGGGTACTGGTGAAAGAAGCAAACAACTTCACTGACATGGTGTCATATTTGGCTTTCTCCCCAGACGTAAGTTAAGTTTTGTGTATCTTGACTTGCCTTACCATGAGCTGTGAGTGACTGCAGGATGGTGGATAGCTCTTCCAAGTGGGCCTTCTAGACCTCACTGTAAATTTTGACATTTGTCTTAAGTATAGAGCAACACACAGAATCTGAGGATAAAAGTGGTTGAAGCTTCACGTAGCTGACATGTAGGAAGATTTCCTATTTAACTTGCTTAGGGCTTGAGAATGATAAAATCAGTCTAATTCCCGGAATCTAGGAATCAGTTAAATCAGTCTGTTAGTACGCATGATAAAATCTGGTTTATTCATGTACTGAACCTTCCCTGGATCCTTTTCAACCTGTGGCATGGAAAAGGAGCTGAACTGTCACCTGGTGTGCGTATACCTCAAATGAATGCAGAATCATATTGTCCTCTCAGTTCAGTATGAGGGGGGCTTTAACATTTTCCAATTCTGTCGTCTTACTAACACTGTTTTCCCTCTTTTTTCCATATAGTCCTTATTTTCTAGCATACCCACTGCATAGATTAACCGGGTAAGTTTGTGGATTTAGTTTGGTTTCCATGCTGAATTAGATGGTTCTTCCTGGACTGTAGTCAGGAGACACCTGCAGAGGTTTTCACCATCTGAACTTCTTAGTCACTCTGTTGTTGTTACAGTTTGTCTCTCATGGTATCCAATTTTTTTCACTTCTGATGATAAAGAGCTTCAGTTCAAGGCTCCAGCTGGTTCCTCGTGTCAGGTTCATAGCATAGGCAATGTGCTTAACCCGGCTATTCAACTATTATATTTGAAAACAGTTTTGCTGAATGAAATAACAGCAATGCTTCAACCCGCAATTAGCCGCTATGTTGTAATGTTTCTGCTAATCAGGCTGGTTCCTAGCAGGCCCTCTGTTGCCCAGCCTCACTGTGTCTTTTATCTTTTATATTAAATCTAGGGCATAGTGTGGTATCGAGGACGGCTCGTTGTAGTCAGGCTTTATCAGGTTTAAGATGTCTCTGTCTTGGTAGTTACAGAGAAATGTGACCAGGGAGAAGCATGTGGAGATTGGTAGCAATCCCCATGGTTAAATAAGGCAGACAGCAGCTGCTGGTCTAGGTTTTTGAGTCATGGCTGATGTGTTTTTTCAGCATCTGCTATCGAGTCTGATTTAATCATTGGACCAGATCATCTGTTTGAAATGGTAAACTGGAGCTTTCAGCAACTTGATCCACGTAAACTGTAAAGTTCATGCCTGGGTTTTGTTGTGAAATTAGGTCCTTCATTGTCTGTCCGCTGCCTTGGATTTACTGACTGGAAAAATTGTTTCTGTTGGCTATTACCTTGGCATTAATGAGATGTAACGACAGAGCCTCAGTGTAATGGGAGATACTGTTTATTGTTGTACAGAGCGTCTGATATTCTCCTAAATTCTTCTTGAACCGACTAATTGTATCTGTGCTCATTTTTTTTCAAAGGGAATGAGAATGATAAGTGGGATTACAGGGATTTAGGGAACTTTTCTAAAGCCAGCTATTGGCAGTTGAGGCTGTACAAAGAGAAACTCTATATATCCTTGTAGAATGCTATACTGTTGATGTAGATGGGGCTTGTTTCATCTCCTGGCCTCGGCGGTGTAAATGTTGTGGGGTTTTATGTGTTCTTGTGATTTCTAGTATTTGAGAAGCACTATCCTTTGGATCTTTTTTTGGCTGTGTTCAAGAAATCAGAGATAAGGACTCGCCCATTCGTCTTTACTGCTATGGAATTTCCACTGGAAAGTCCTAGTGGATCAATACGCTGTGATAGGGCTTCCTTTTCTTCATTCTACCTGAGACCTTACCTCTGCTATGAACAGGTTTAGGGTCTTGTCTCTGGCAATTAAATCACTGACTTCTGTGCCTATTATGACAGGAGGTTTTTTTTCCTTGTGTTATAAGCATCCATGGGATTTGTGTCACACAGGATCTGGGGAAAAAGTTGCATTGGGAGGGACCTTTGACATGGGACTGCTCTGCAAATAATTTTATCAAATATACAAACCTGAGAAGGACGTGTGGGCTCAACTTACAACAGCTAAAGTTAAAGGCAAAATAAAATAGCCCCTGTGCATATGCATACACATCTGCATGTGTAATCATCTAAACTTCTCATCTCCAAGGTGAGAAATTTTGATGAGCAAATAGATTTTCCCTTACTCAGATCTTTGCTGCTTGTGCAGCCCTGACTACAAAGAGTCCCTTCTGCGAATGGCTTCTGAAGCCCTAGAAGGAAGAGGAAGGTCTTGAAAAGGGGAAGGCAGTTCCTTTAGAAAGTACCAAGAGACAGAGATAGGTGTCCAGACACTTGGACACAACAGATATTTACACTGCTGGATGAACTTACAGACCTACTCTGTCACATATATCCATTTGTTCATGTGTATGCCTGCATCTGTCACACACACACATTTAATTCAGAGAATGTGTGTTGCAGACTACAAACGTTCAGAGGTTCCTCTGTCAAAAAAAAAAGGAAGAAAGTATTTACTCACCCTGTTAAAAGCAAACCAACCAACCCGACTCAGAGAGGAATGCAAATTGGTAGAGACATCCAGAAGTCTCTGGTCAACCCCCTGCTCAAAGCAAGGCTGCTTTGAAAGCTCAATCAAGCGGCACAGGACCTCTTTTCATGAAGTCTTTAGTGTCTCCAGGAATGGATCTTCTGCAACATCTGTTGGGACAGCAGGTTTAACCTCCCTATTTGGGAAATACTTTTTCTTTATACCCAGAGAACTCTGCCCTTGCTCCAACTTGTCCATTTGCTGTATCCATCTCTGAGAAGAGTCTGCTTTGATCTTCTCTGTGGCCCCTGGGAGGTATTTAATGAAAAAAATTCCACACACAACCCCACCGCAGGTCTGCTCTTTTCCACGCTGACCCACCTTTGTGGCCCTACTCTGGACTTTCTCTGGGGTGTCAACATTGCTCTTGTTCCAGGAAGTCCCAAAACTGGACACGTGGTGTTCCAGTCAAGCCCCGCAAGCTGCTGAGCAGAGGACAATAGTCCCTTCCTTGTACTTGGTAGCTACACTTTTGCTTGGGACATGGTCATCCCTTCAACACTGCAAGGGCATGCTCCTGACTTGTGCTCTCCTTCTTCCCCATTGGGACACAGCCCCTTCTAAGTGGGGCTGCCACTGACCTGTCAGCATGTCATCAGCTCCCTCCAAGTTCATGTCACCTGAGAACCTCCTGAGGGTGCACTTTGTCCCATTGATTACAGTGTTGCTGAGGCTGTTAAGTCGTGCCAACCTCAGAAGTGACTTACGGGGAACGCCACTTATATTTGCCAGTCAGTAGGACTTTGAAGTGTTGGTCAATAGCCTGTGAGCCCAATGGTCCAGACAGCTTTTCAGCCACCTTGGGTACTTCCCAGGCTGTCATCATCCAGTGGAACTCCTGGCACTGTTTCCTCTAAGATCTTTAGTGGGTACAACCTTTTTCTCTATAGCTTTTAGATTTAGTACTATGGTAACAGGGAATTTGTGGGAGGAACTTTCTGATGCACTGGACTCTATCCAGACCAGAAGGCTGATTATGAGTTCACCTTGCTGATAAGATGGCTATGATTGGGGGTTGGACTAGATGATTTACTAAGGTCCCTTCCAACCCTATGATTCTATGATCAATTGTTGTCTTTTTACTTCGAACACACTCTGATGGCAGGAAAATTCAAATGAAAGTGTTTACTTAGGAAACTCAAAAGAGCACAGTTGTAAAGCTGGGAGAGATGACTAAACAGAAAAGAAATTAAAATGGTGCCTATATTGGACTCACATTTAGTACCCCATTTAGTGCAGTGTACCTGGCCTTTGCTGATGCCTCCCTCCATTCTGACCCTATTCAGTCTCCTGTGTGGGAGACACGGCCAGTGTCCAGGGACCTTTAATGGGACCTTTGCTTTTCATGGATAGATTCTGGGATATGCCCTGCCCCAGTACTCCTGTTGGTATTTTGCAGTTTGACAGGCTTTGAATGATGAGTTTGCCCAATGAGAGCTCCCAGTGCAATCCATGGGATGAATTTATCTTTTTGTATAAAGCACTTCAGCTGAGGAAAGTCGTTTCATCTTTGGAACTGTTGCAGAGTTCTGCATTATTTTTTTGAGGGGTGTTTGACCTGTTTTAAAAAGAAAATTTGCAGGGAGAATCTTGCTTGATGACTAATTATTTGTTTGCTAATAATCTTTTAATTTTCTTTCATCATTTAATTCCCTCCTGGTTAAATTTTCAAAGCCTCATCTACTAGGATCTTCTGGAAACACCACTATCTCCTAATTACAGTTTATCTTCAAGTCCCTACAAAACAGCTGTAAACCTAACTTGTATTGAATGTCCTGCTGTTTTGGGACTTTTTTTTTTTTTTGAGTTTGTGTGTGTATATATATACGGATGGATAGTTACTCCTAGATTTACTTATGATTTGAAAAGTTAGCTTCAGATCTTTTGTGAAATTTACCATCACAGTTATCTGAAGAGATAAGATAGCTTACTGTAACTTCAGTAAGATATCATTTAAGATCTTTTTAGGCCATGGTATCAATTTCCCTTGCACTCTTTTTAGAGTCACCAATAAGGCTCCTTACTTCAGTGAGATTTGATTTTTACCAAGAATGGAACCTTTCATACTGGTGTCGCTTTGCTAACATTGTGGTGTTTCCTCTCTGTTTTTTCCTCATTTACATATTTATTAAATGTCCTATGAATTTACTTAACTACATGCCATGAATTCCAGTAGTTACATATCATGCACAGTTATCACTTGTAGGCAGAACCTTTCTCTGGGGAAATCTAAATGTTTTTTTAAAGAAACCCAATAAAAATGGGGCTTTTTGTGTGCTAGCCTACTTTAGGTTGATATTTGCTGTCTCAAGCTAACATACCTAGGCACATGTTCATATTGTGGAAAACTTTCTTGGTACCAGTCAGTTTATTGCTATATATGGAGTTAATTTCCTGCAAACAATCACTGTCTCATCGTTCCTATACAGATATACAGGGCTAAGAGTAATGCATCTCTTTCAGGAGCTTAGGGATTAATACAGGCAATTCTATCAGAAATTGCTCTTTACTAAAGAGTGATCTGGCTAATTCCAGGTGATTCAGAAAAAGCAGCTCTTGCTCTTAAGAAATGCTAGTTTTATTTTAATCTGATTTGGTTTTATCGTTTATTGTTTCTGTCCTGATTTAAAACTTTACGGAAATAAACCACAAAATAAAGCCCTCCTTAGCAAGTTTTACTTTTACTTTCTTAGCATTTTTAAAAAAGGGGTTGTATAGGTTTTTATACCATACTCATCACCATCATTTCTCTGAATGCTTTCCAGAGGATGCGAAGTGATGTGCATAACATCTGACACATGTGGTTTGTTGTCTTTCTGATTGTCTTCCCAGAGGGAAAATTGTGAGTGTGGTAGTGTGTTTACTTTTGAAGAAGTCTGGGGATAAGAGACAAGTTTGTTTAGCCTCTGATTGAAATTCCTGGTACCTTACTGACCCTTCAGCAATTCTTCCTGAATTACTTGGCAGTTGGTGTCTGCTACCTTTTGCTGTTAATCCTAGCAACAGGCAGAAGGCAATAGCATTTCAGCATTTATTCATGTTCCTTTCAGGAGCCTTAAATGACAACCGAATTCTCTGTTAATTGAGGAGCAATAAATGAAACAGCGAAATGACAAAATCCAGCTTTCTGGTATTAAATACTTTGTGTTAAGGTACTTACTGTGTATATGGACTCATAGTTTCTACTATATTTATAGTCACACTGTATGACTGATGCCACACCTAACTTGTTTGCATTGTATGTGGAGGGTATATAGTCCCAGGTGAGAACCATGTCTCAGGCAAGCCATTGGCAGGACAAGATCCACATGCAGGCAAGTTTTACTTGCATTGCTCACATTTTTTGGTAACAAAAATAGTTTAATTTACCAGTATTGAGCCCACACATCCTGAATGTTTTCTTGCCTTTTAAAGATTAAGTCACTGTTTTCAGTAATAGTCGTTGTAGATGCAGGGAGGTATATCTTTTAGCATGATGAATACTCAGCTATACCTGTTCTGGACTTGCAATGGCATTTCTTTTTGATGACAATAACCTGGCTCTCCCTTCCCACACAAACTCTGATCTCATCATGGATCTCTAGTATGGACTCCACCTTTCAGAAAGGTAGGAACAAAAATAAGACACAGAGTAAAGGTTAGCAAGTGATTTCTTATTCTGTTTGTAGATTTTCTTTGGTGTCTGTGTACATGTTAACTTGTGCTTAGCCTGGAGAAGCATCTTAGCATACTTAACAGGAGAGCATCTGGAGTGCAGCATGAAGGAATTACAGCCACTTGAGCCAGTAAATCAGCTTCATCAGGGTCCCAACTTAAATGCCTCTATGCAAACGCACATACCATGGGGAATAAACAAGAAGAGTTAGAGATGTGCACGCGCTGCAGGGCTATGATCTTACTGTCATCACAAAGATATGGCAGGATGGCTCCTATGACTGGAGTGTTGGAATGGAAGGATACAGGCTCTTTAGGAAGGACAGGCGGGGGAGACGAGGAGGGGATGTCACCCTCGATGTCAATGTCCAGCTGGAGTGCTTGAAGCTCTGCCTGGAGATGGATGAGNAAACGCACATACCATGGGGAATAAACAAGAAGAGTTAGAGATGTGCACGCGCTGCAGGGCTATGATCTTACTGTCATCACAAAGATATGGCAGGATGGCTCCTATGACTGGAGTGTTGGAATGGAAGGATACAGGCTCTTTAGGAAGGACAGGCGGGGGAGACGAGGAGGGGATGTCACCCTCGATGTCAATGTCCAGCTGGAGTGCTTGAAGCTCTGCCTGGAGATGGATGAGGACCAAGAGCTCATGGGTCAGGATTGAAGGGAGGGCAGGGACAGGTAACATTACTGTGTGGGTCTGCTATAGGCCACTCAAACAGGAAGATCAAACAGATGAGGCCCTCTGTAGACAGACAGGAGCAGCCTCATATTCTCAAGCCCTAGTCCTCATGGGGAACTTCAACCACCCTGATATCTGTTGGAGGGACAGCACAGCAGGGCATAAGCAATACAAGGAGTTGCTGGAATGTGTTGATCATAACTTCCTTCTCCAAGTGACAGAGGAGCCAACGAGCAGAGGTGCTCTGCTGGACCTTGTTCTCACCAACAAGGAGGGGCTGGTGGGGAATATGAAACTCAAGGGCAGCCTTGGATGAAGTGATCATGAGATGGTGGAGTTCAAGGAGGGCACACAGCAAGCTCACTGGCCTGGAGTTCAGGAGAGCAGACTTTGGCCTCTTCAGGGATCGGCTTGGTAGAGTACCGTGAGATAAAGCCCTGGAGTGAAGAGGGGCCCAAGAAAGCTGGTTAATATTTAAGGGTCACTTCCTCCAAGCTCAGGAGTGATGCATCCCAACAAAAAGGAAGTCAGGCAAAAACGCCAGGAGGCCAGCATGGATAAACAAGGAGCTCCTGGACAATGTCAAACAGAAAAAGGAAGCCTACAGAGGGTGGAAGCAAGGGCAGATAGCCTGGGAGGAATACAGAGAAATTGTCCGAGCAGCCAGGGATCAGGTTAGGAAAGCTAAAGCCCTGATAGAATTAAATCCAGCCAGGGATGTCAAGGGCAACAAGAAAACCTTCTACAGGTATGTCACCGATAAAAGGAAGACTAGGGAAAATGTGGTCCCTCTCTGGAAGGAAACAGGAGACCTGGTTACCTGGGATATGGAGAATGACTTTTTTGCCTCGGTCTTCACCAGCAAGTGCTTTAGCCACACTGCCCAAGTCGCAGAAGGCAAAGGCAGGGACTGGGAGAATGATGAACCGCTCACTGTGGGAAAAAATCAGGTTTGAGACCATCTAAGGAACCTGAAGGTGCACA
>VXBO01000350.1:78632-103305 GCA_013400135.1 Rhinoptilus africanus
CAAATGTTGGGTCACACTTTACCTGCCTCTCCTCTTTGATTTCTGTGTGCAGAGAATCCTTGAAGAAACTGGTACCAAGTCATGCTGTGTTAATTTTTTGGGGGGTCTCCATCATAGCCATAAGGATCAGAAGTTATGGGAGAGCCTTGGCTTGAACTCCCTTCTGGGTTGGGGGTTACCTTGCTATCCTGTGTGCTGCTTTGAGAATGGCACTGGGAAAGAAAGTTACAGGAGGATTTTTCTCCAAACAGTTTCCAGCAGGTTTAACTGTGATAGGGGATAATCAGTGGCTGTTAAAGTCTGAATGCAGAAAAATTCTGGCTGAGATTTGACATCATCTTTCTGAATGGGGGCTAAACAGAGAATACCGGCTTTGATCTTATAAAAATATGGAGGCTGGCTTTTAACTGAAGGCATTCAAACTGTATAATTCTCCAAATACTTGTGTAGCAGACACTTGTCACTTTATAAAAGTGGTAAATAATCCTATTATGTGCGATAGCTGAATTTATAAAGGCTGAGTTAGGGACCTAATTCAAACCTGTTTATTCAGAAAAGCACAAACTGTATTTTGAAACGAACTCTGCACAAACTGGAATATGAATCCATAGAAACAGATATTGCATACTGGAATGAGCATGGTTTCTGTTGAATCATACTGTATGTATCATATACTGAACAGAATGTGTTGTATAAGGAGGTGTATATTCAGTGGTTACCAGTCAGCTTATAGCCCCATCAGGGGCTTCCTAGGGCACGTGAACCTTATTTGGGATGCATGTCTTTTCTTAGGTACAAAGTACAGCAAGAATAATAGATTAAATTGTGGCATAAAACACTTTAAGGGATGTAAAATATTCTAGTCCTTTTCAAAATTTCGAAGCCATCCTTGCTCTGTAAACTGCTATCCGGTGATTGATGGCGGGTGGCATGGGGCTGTAGGCTGATGGAGTCCTTAAATAGAACACCAGACAGCTTCAGACATACCTGACATTGGGAGGCAGGGCTTATCAACAGCTCTGTCTTGTTTTCTGGGGAAAGGGCATAGGAAGTATAGTCTAGGAAGTGTAGACATTAGGAAGTTTCATTTTTAACCTGTGTAACTGTCAGACCTGAACAAACTTTAAACAATCGGGATTGCGTTCTCATCTGTGTTCAAACAGAGACAGATGATAGTCTAAAATTAGGTGTATAGTTAAAAATGTCCTGATAATGAAAGGCATGGAGTGCATACAGTATTGGTTTACTCACTTCGCCAGTACTCAAAAGTGCCTCTGATTTAGGAATTTTAATATGAAATTAAATCACTTTGTTTTGCTAGAATTTCTTTTGGGCCATTCTTTGTGCCTTTTTGATTAGTCACACTTTTCTTCTTTTTCTGTCCTTTGCTATGTTGTCATGCTTGTTTTAGTTTTTATATTTGAGTGGACCTTCATGTCTTGTGGCTTTTTAACGTCTTGATAGGGTAACGTAACTCCATTATTTTCTCTCAGTTTTCACCTGCTGTCTGCCTTCGCAGCTGCAATCATGTGTCTATTCTCTTTTCTCTCCTGATTCTTTGTCAGGCCACAAGAGACAGTTTTGAAGCAATATGGACTAAAATGGCAATGATGGACAAAAGATAACTTGGTTTTATATCCAGAACACACAACAGGTACCGCTAATTACCCATAACACTTGAGATCAGCACTTGGCTGAAGAAAGAGACTGACAGTGAATTTCAGAAAAGCTAAGATGATAAGGGTGGGGAAAGGAAGTCACTCAGCAGTCATACATAGCATTTTCAATGTTTTCACTTTCAATCTAAAGACAATATGTTAAACTATCTTTACCTGTATTTGTTGGGGTTTAGATTCTGTTTTTCTTTTTTTGTGAGAAATGGTCTTCTCTACAGATCGCGTTTCGTTTTTTTTTTAATTGAAGTTCAGTGATGGTAATTTTCATATTCATGAAGCTTACGGAAGATGTGGTAAGTCCAAAATGCCGTGCACCACCTTTTCCACGATGCAAACTGCCAAAATCCCATGCTGTATTAGTTTCTGTCTTAATGCCACTTCTGTTGAGTTATAGGTTGTATTCAAGATTTTGGCCTTGGACTTAAGTTAATTGGATTCATAAGGAATATCATGAGCAGTATCATTAAGTCAACTGTATTCCACCTGAAGAATGGAACTGATAAATGTTGAACTGAAAATAGTGTTTGTGGGACATGGATGAAGTCCTTTAGGGTGTGATCAGAATACCTTTAAACTTTTGTGTTTAAACCCTTGTCTCTGCCTTTCCTGTGATACCAACACAGATTATTTAGCAACAATGATAATACTTCACTTACTCCTTAGCCTTGTCAATGCCAGTCCAGTGTCTGGACCATGATCAGTTCTTTTTACGCATTATAGTTATCCATGGAGGGTCGTTCTATTAATAATCATATTGCCAGTTGGGTTAGACTTTTGAATAAAAATTACTGTGAAGTCTTCTGCTGCGCTTTGTAAAGGTGAACAGGTTTCAGTGGTGGAACAACCCCTAAGGTAGAGCCAATTTCTGCATTGTTGTAGCAGAACAGAGCAGTCATTCCTGGGGAGGATACTTTTTGTCTGCTTTCTGCAGTCGGTTGAACAGAGGTCAGATTTGTTGGAAGCTGCTTAATTGTACAGGCAGCACTGCTCAGACCATGGAGCACAGCTTCACGCTGTTCTCTCGGCTGTCTGCTCCTTCTGCAATGATTGGCTCTGCTTCTTTTCAACTGCTAACATCTCACTACAGGCCTTCCTGTGAACATGCTGCCTTATGGCTTGAGACCAATGTGTGGGCACTAATCACCATCTGGAGAGAGAACGGGATTCAGGGCCAGCTGAACTTGGCTGTAAGTAGTGTTCTAAGTGAGGCACGGGAGGCTGTATACCAGGCCACTTCTCTTTTATCCCGAAAAACTTCATTCCACCCTGTTCCCTAGCAGGAGGTGGCTCCCAACGTGCACGTAGGAGCCATGGGAGCAGCTCGCTTGTACTGGGGCAGGAGCAGCTTGTACTGATCAGAGCTACTCCAAGCAGGGCAACCTGTCCTGCTTCAACTGATTCCTGGGAGTGCTGTGGAGCAAATCGGTGTGGGATGGGAACAGCCCCTGTACAGAGGAGCAAGGTACCGTAAGTCAGCAAGAAGCTTTTGCCTCAGTAGGAGGCCTGGTGGGCTGTATTTTGCCACCACGGGAGACAGTGCTACTGCTGAGTTTGGGATTGTGTCCCCATCCAAAATACACATACCTGCAGAATACAGGTTTCAGGGAACATCTTCATGTATCATACTGCATGTATCATACTGCCTTTGGGTAGTGGAAATGGTTAATTTCCCCATTGCTGTCTGTTGGGGATGAGAGCTAGAATCACATGCTTGTGACTTTTTAAAATCCTACTCCGAATGCTTCCATAACTTAGAAAGGAAAATAAAATTGTATCGCGTATCATACCACTATTTTCCATTTGTTAAAGACATACTTCTACATCAGGAATAACTTACTGCCCCATGGCTTGTCTTACAGTCTGCCTCTGTTTTGCTTTGCTTAACTGGGTCCAAGAGTATTTGCAGGGGAGAGGCAGGAAAGGAATGCAACTGCTAAGCTCCTTATGGCCCACATCGCTGCCTGGCAGCATTCTCCAGCTGTTAAGATGGATGTTTTATGTACGTGGATGTAGAGGTGGATTGTCTTCTCTGGGAGATGTATGGTTTTATTAGAAAATGCATGTGTCTCATTATGTGAAGTTGTATGTGTTTCTGAACAGAAGCATTTGAATTATGTTCTAACAACACATCATATATCATGTTTGTTCTGATTTCAGTTAAGTTATGATAATCTAATAGGATCTTTTTCTGAGTACCAGAGTTATTGGCACCATCCATGTTTTTTATACAGCTTAGATATATACCTGAAGAGTCATTTGTTTACAAGAGTTAAGAATATCTATACACTTGATAAATCTATCATGAACAGCAGTGAATAAACTGCAGAAGTTTTTGATTCTGATACAGATATTTTATCAGACGTATGGACAAGCCTTGCTCTCTTTTGCAGGTGCTCTCTCTCTTTTAGAATTTCTTCTACAAGGTGCTTCATGATTACTACCTAGGTTTTCTTCTAAGGTATAAGATGTAGTGCTACTCCAGAACCAGTATGAAAGCACTTGGATGGAAAGCAAAGGTACCTCGTGTCACCTCTGATGAAATCCCAAAGTAACTAAGTTTGGAGTACATCAAACCATGACTCTCTGTTTTCCTAAATTTGTTTGCTTAATTTTTTGTAGATTAGATATGTTTAATCTGTTATATGTATAGACATGGCATATCTGTCATTATGTTTTCTGTAGGAAGATCTGTATTCTAGCTTTTTTAATTTTGTGAAACTTGCACCACTCAGGCTGAAATTAACATAAGTTTAGTCTGCCCCTAATGTTCCTGAATATGTGCAGTCCCAGGATGACACTGTTGATCAGAACTTCTACTGCAATTGCTGCTTGCATATATCAGGAATCGTGCCAAGTGTGAATGAAAGACTGAGTAGTATGGAAGCAAGTAATGCTTGAGAGCATATCTCCCCTAAAACTTGAGGCATTTGGAAAACGCTGAAGGATTCTTAATTTTAACATCCTCTCCTACTAGCAAATGGCTATGAAAACTACTTTGAAGGTCCATGTTCCAAACACCCTTACTACTTGGTCCTCCTGAGAAATAATGGCCTGCTACCTCTGTGGCTTCATTAATTCAAGCGGCAGAAGCTTGTACTAAAATATATCTAGAGCTCTCACTATTATGTATTGTTCTGCCTAAAGAAATTTTTATTAAAAGCCCAGGCTTTTAAGTCTAATTTCACACATTAAAACAATGCTAATGTTGCAAAAGTTAGGCAGTCAAAAGTTAATCAGTGCCGCAGTCAGTTTTTTCTGCAATCTTAAATTGATATTCATGTGCATAAACACTATAACACACTATTTTATTACATGCTTTTTTCTTCCAAAAGGCTCCAGCCTCATTAAGTACATTGAATGGAAGTTGCTTAGTTCATTGTTGCAGAACTCAGGTGTGTGGTGAAAGGATGAGGGGTTTGTTAGAATTATGGTGTCACAGCTAAAGCAAATAAATGCCATTCCTGTCCCTTGTAGTCTATTCCTGCATCTGCCACAAATTAACCTGGAGGAGTTTCTTAAATTTTGTTAAGTAGTCACTTACTGTAGGTCTTATTTTCTACAAACCTAACTCAGGGCAGTAAAAGTGCTGAGCTCTCACAACTGCTAGTCTCGTCTAGATGTCTAGTGGAGATTTGCTTTGAAATCCAAAGTGCTTTAAAAGGCTGTATAATCCGAAAAATGAAACTTTGTCTTTCAATTTAAGCTGTGAATTCTTGTGTTTTTCACTTCCACTGTACCTCAGTTCCCTTGTCTGAAAAATGGCGACAGTAACAAAATTGACTGGAATAGCTGAGGTGATCAAGGGAGAATGCAGTAGAAACAACCAGGAGAATATCAGTAACTCTATAGTCAGCATAGCAAAATCTGTTGTGTAGTTAATAAGGCCAAGGGCCAAAATTTGAGTGAGCATAACCAAGAGGTTATAATAACTCACTCTCTGAGCTCTGTCTGTCCCGAGTGCTGAATGAGACAGGAGGTCCAGCTGAAAAACTGCATGCATGTAATTAATAGTAATATCCTAACCTCTCTGTGTAGTGTAGCTGAATTAAGACTTCTGTTATTGCCTATTCTGAACTCTACTTGTCAACTGGATGGCCTTTTTCACTTTACACATTTTATTTCCTGTAATGAAAACTTTGTACGTATAAAGCAGGAGAATATATGAGTAAGTATGCATCTGGATATAAATTCCCCCAAATTTTTATGGATACCTCTTACGTGTAAAGAGTATGCAATGCGGACATATAGATGATATTTCTTTCAAAGGAAGCTCCCACTTGATAGCTTTGTTACTGTTAATAACCAGGTTGCATCCATGCTGAATGAGCAGCTGCAAAGAATCAGGACATTGGAGATGATGCTTCCCTCTGGGTTGCTACAATAAACCCTTGTTTTGGTGCTTTGATTTAAAGCACTGAAAATCTCCGAAGGAATGTGTCAGGATGCTAGCGTATTCTTTTCTGTTTGCAGTACAATGGAGAAAATATTCTTAGGCGGCTCTCCAGAGCAATAAATGCAAGATTGCAATACATTTAACTGTATTTAAAATGAAAGCATGTTGAAAGCACTCTATTGAATATTAAGTAGATCCTATTATAATGTACCTCAGATCAGAGTATAGTATTTTCCCTTAATACTTTGAAAGCTATTGCTTATCTTAAGTACAGAAGACACTCTATACTAAGGCTCATTTTGGCTACAGATTCAAGGATCCTAGGTCTAATATGGCCCGTAGGATGACTGAGCTGCAGTAGTACTTGCTGAATGATTCATTGAGCAGTGTTCACATCAGCTTCAAAGAAAAATACTTTTCCTTTCTGCTCACTGAACAGAAGGAGCTGCTGTGAATATGGGTATTGACAAGAGGCTAAAGGAATCAAATGGATAATGTGTAAAGGGAAGAGAAAACACATCCATCATGTTCATGCAGTAGGTAATAAGTAATATTGCTGTAATACTTACTTTTCCAGATTAAAATGGTTTATGTTTATATATACCTCATACCCAGACTGAGTGCAAAATATTTTTTTTTTAATGCATAAACAGTATAAGAACTGCATGTGTGAGCAGAGAAAACATATACAGCAAAGTCAGGAACACAGGAATCCTAAAGCCAGAAATGGACTCTGCAAATTTATGTATCATATACCAATCAAATGAAGCTCTTCACAAAGAACTAAATAAATACTATTTTAATGAACCATTATGACACATAACATGCTACACAGGATTTGAATCCAAAGCTTCAGCACTAGATTTTACGGTCTTTGTTATTTTGTGTTGATGCAGTTACTATCAGACTGCAACTAGTGTTGCTTTCCCTGGCCGTAGCAGCAGTGAACCGTTATTCTGTGGGGAGCGTCATACCGGAGAGCCATACAGCTCCTCAGCGGGGACACCTATTCTGCAGGTAATGCAAAGAAGCATCTAGATTTGGGAACTGTAAAATGAAGCAACTCAGGTTTGAAGCTGCCACGTTAGCATCAGTGGAGGGGGAGCTGTGCAGTGTAAATGGAACGTAGAAAAAAACCTGAATTCCTTAATAAGAGCTTCAGCATATCTAAAACTGGCTGTTTCATGTGTTTGAATTGGACCAAATTTGGATACATTTTAATGGCACCAGAAAATGCATGTTGTCTTTTCAGATTTACTGAGTGTTAATGTCCTCCTCTGTCAACATTTCCAGAAAGACCAAATCACTGACATATCCCTGATATCGTAGGCTTGAAGTTCTCCAGGGTAGATTCATTAGGCCAGGTGATCCTGCCTGCCATCTAGAAGAGAGCTGACATTATGACATCAATTACAAATAATCTTAACCACTATCAATTTTGTATTGTGTTTGTGTTGGCTTTCGATTCTTCTCCACAGTAGCTCCTTTTTTTCTACTGACTGGTGGTGGAAAAGCCGCAACGTCTGTGACCCCAGCACTACCACCAGCACTCAGCTGTAGAAGTGCCAGACCTTCCTCCAGGTCTCGAGGCAGTTCAGTGTTTCAAGGCTCTGTAACTCTCTCTTTTCTAGATTAGACTTTCACAGCACAGGGGCCTACTATTCACTAACCTTCTCTCAGACACACTAATTTTCACCTTTTATATCAAGCCTTACTGACCCACTCTGTGGATGCTCATCCCCTTTATACAGTCTTGCAGTTATTATGCCTGAGGCCAGCAAAGCCAAATGATGAATGTCTCAGGCAGTCATCTAATCGGAGTGATTTGTAGGCACTCTGAGAGGAACCAAAGTCCAACTGGTGCCTCAGTGATAAAAGCCCACTGATTAATCCCAAGGCTACACTTTGCTGTGATTTGCCATTTGTACAGAATAAATAAAACATGATCCATTTCATGGTCAGATGCTGGAAAACGGTTGCTTGTTAAATTCTCTCCCTAACAAAAATGAGAGAGAGAACAAGAACTTGTCTGGGATTCTACCCTAGCCTTTTTTCCCCAACTAAGATTGTTAATGGGTAGGTTTGGTGTTCCAGAAGTGTTTCCTAATGAGTACATGATTTACNCCCTCCTGAGCTGGTTTTCAGCCAGTTCAGTTTTCGAATCCAGATGATGGCATGCCCAAGTGACCACGCTGTTGCCAGTGGTAGGGAGGCACTGGGATCACACAGGCAGGGGAAGTAAAGGCTTATATTTTCAGCAGCAGCATTAATATAGATTAATTTTAACCCATTTTGATGCTCTACATTAAATTATACCAAACCAGATATTTTACATATCTGCCTAATGCAACATGTGAAGGCATTCACATAAAAATACCATTATTTTTATATTTCTCACAACCTTTATTGCATATGGATCAGACCTTAGCTGACATTTCATTAATTTGTACAGCTGTTTTATATATTGCGTATCTGTGATGTATGGTTGGAAAATATCCATTTACTTTACGTATTTCAAGACATTAAAATCAATACGCTATATTCAGCACTAAAATGACTATATGAAGTGACATCAATACTTTTTGTTCTGTCTACAAGTACATAAGGAATTTTTAGAAACCTGTGGATTTTTTACAGAGAATAATATGTGAGGGGTAGGGAGCTGTAATGACAGTTTCATCAGAAGATTCAGTAATCTTTGGTTTATTTTGCCACTAAAGCCCTGGGATGGAATTAATTTTGTCTAACTTGTGTTAGGCCATGTTATCGTTTCCCTGTGCTTTTGCAAATGGATTTGAGACAGATTTCAAGTTCCAAAGCATTTAAAACTGATAAAATATTTACGAGCACAACAAACATCTAAAATGATTACAATTATTATAATGATTCTGGACAAAATCCTACAAATTATTGAAAAAACATGACTTGGAGCCAATTAAGATTGGCCTTCTAAATAGTGCAGTGAAGGCAAGGGTTTTAAATGGGACTTGATCATCTCATGGAAATCTAAGTGTATAACCAGAAAAGAACATTTCTGACACAAGAAATTCAGTTTGTGTTGTGAGTCCCTGGTTATCTGACTTCATTTGTTTTCCCTGGGATCTAGCAAAGAGAGAGGTTATCTTCCTGGATAGAAAGGTCATCTTCCTTGAAAGGAGTTTGGAGAACTGTCTGGGGGGGGATTTATAATGTATTACTCCTATGCACCAGGCCTTCCTGGTGTTTTTCTGTGGATCGGGGGATTTTTCCTGCCCCTTTCCCTTCTTGCCTGGTGATGCACAGTGCTGTTGCAGCTGGTGGCTGTCTTGAGGCTTGGTTTGTTTCCCTTCTGTTTGCTGTCCCCTGAATCAGCTAGACTGGTTGCAACTAGAGAGGAGCTAAAATCAGGGTATACGGGTGCTCCTCATGATACCGAACTGCCAAGTACCTGGTCGGTGTGTTTTTGTTTAGACTGTTTAATCTCTTCTACTCTCTTCCTATGACACACTAAATGTCTGTGATTGTTTGTTTGGTTGGTTTTNAGACAGCATTATATACCCATCCATAAATAGCTTTACATGCATGATAAGTGTATCAAAGGGCTGGCTTGCAAAGAGAAAACAATCTTTCTGGAGGCTCAAAAACTAGGAAACTCAGAATGTGACCTGTTGTACAAGCTACTGCTTTTTGTCTATGAATGTTTGACCGTTATAAGGCCTTTCTTTTTTTTTCTTAAGAGTTCTTTTGCCAAAAGAGAAAGCAAAATACTCAGATACATTTAAATTCATATTTCTTTTTCTTGCTAGTTTATTTATAATCTTATTGTATTATAAGTATGGCTTAAAAAATGCCTCTTAGGAGTAGATGCTTTTTCTTACATAGCCCCCTTTGTATTACGCTACAACATGGTTGTTGTCCTTTGGTCTAAGAATCAGAAGTCATTTTCTCTACCATAACCACTAATGAAATTGAAGAAAGAGGGTAATTTGCATAGGTAATTGGAGAAAGAGACTAGTTTGCATCACTTTTCCTAATTATTGTGCAAGAACTTCACATGAAATTTTTTTATGTGGGTATAAAGCAACAGAACGGTACTTACTGCATCTTGAGCGAGAAATACATCGTAGAGGTAAAGCAGTCCATTACTTTTGGTGGGGTTTTTTAATGCAAACAATTTTTTGCTGACTTCATGATTCATTGAGAGCTGCCATCCTGAATCCAGGATGCTGGTGAGAGATCATAGAGCTCTCTCAGGATACCCTTACAGCCGAATGCGAGATCTTTTGCTGCAAAGGGAACTGGCTTTTAATCAACAGGAGGAGAAGAGCTACAAAAAGGACTTCTGTGCTGGGCAACCACATGACTGGATGGTATGAAAGGCAATGTTGTAGTTGGAGGAAAGAGTGCAGAAATGTCATTTTATGGCCTGAAGCTAGAATGAGGATCTGTTGTAGAAGACTGGTAGTATTTTCCCCCACGAGCTAGAGCTGCTGATGGGTATCGCTGGCCAATGGAACTCTGTAACTGGTGACTGCAAGCCATGACGGGGTGTGCCGTGAAGGAAGAAGTGAGAAGTAGAAAAGGATATTTTTCCACTAAGTGATTTAGTAGAAAGGTAGGTGGAGAAAATAAATCAAAAGACTATTGTTCTAAGAACCGTAAGAAAACAGTCTTTAGTTTTAGCGTACTCTGGATTCACTGCTTCTGTTTTCCTAAGTGGTGCTGTGTTTCAGAAATAAATGTCTGTAACAATGAGTTATGTTTGACACTCTAGCTTACTGTTGTAGCATGAGAGAATTGCCTATTTAAGTGCCCGGAGAAGGTGCCGGGTTTTCCCCCTTGGATTTCTTGTGTGTATTCAAGCTAGTTTTGTTCTGTGATTTTATTAAGGGCACTTAGATTTTTGAATTAGTCCTTTGTCCCTGCTAACAGCACGTGACAGAAGAGTTAGAAAGACACAGCCTGATCTGGAAGGAGCCATTCTTAATTCTGAAGAGACACTAATGCAACTGTCTCCAGAAGACATGAGCACCTCAGTGTCTAAATCAACCCAAGGGAGTTCCAGATGCTCAGGTTGAAGCTAAAAGCTAAAAGACCCCTATCAATTTTCATGTCTGAAAAGATTTGCCTGCTGTGTGCCAGGGCAGACTATAGGATCGATTCAGAAATGTAGGGATCCTTTTCTCTCACCCATTTTTCTCTCTGCTCAGTAGCTAGCACAGTAGGTAACACATCATTCAAAGCTAGCAGCATTGATGCTAATGGTGGCATGTCATTTTAGAGGACTGGAATGCTTTGTTGACAGTATAGCTTTTTGCTTTATGATTTGGGCATGTTACGTGCAACGAGATGTATGAAGTGATGTCAGCTGGGAAGGCCTTACAAGAGCTTTACCTAGGTTTGTGGCAGCATTTGTCTGTCTTCAGACTCATGTTCACATTTTATCTATAAGAGTGGTTCAGTCCAGTCTTTTATAGATCTTTACGTACTTCTGTAACACTGTGTCAATACTTCTCAGATAGGAATTCTGGAAAATTAAAAATCCTCACCTTTTCCCTTTCCGTGCATCTATGCATTCAGCAGTTCTTTGTTCTATACAAAGGAAGATTTTTATGGAAAAAATAAGTTTTTCAGGGTTTTTAATTTTGGTTGTTAAAAAGATGAATCTGGTTTTTCAGTTGATTCTTGGGGCTGCTTAGGCACCTGTACACCAAATTACTGTTACTAAAATAGCTTCTATTGAAGATAAATCCTTTACTGTGTCCTGATAGCCTTGCTGGAAAAAAGCTTGCCAGTATGAGTTTGGTAAGCATTAGTATCTTCTTTCTGCTTTTCCAGTTGACTACCAATATTGTATTTCTCGCGATGGAAGATTTTCCTCTTCTAATGAGCACAATTGTTGCAGTCTTTCCGGGTTTTTCTCCTAGTGAGATTAATGCCACTGAACTGTCCAATAATGACAGGGCACTGCAGCTTCAGTCTGCCCTCCCAGGAGTAGCAAAGATCATCATTCAGGAAGAAAAAGGAACTTTACTTTTTCCTAAGGTCCACCCTATTGACACACACAAACAAAACTCTCCACGCAGAGAAGACAGAGAAAATGTCTAGCTTTTATCATTTAGTCCTCATGGTTTTTTTTTATTTCCCTGCATAGATGTTTTTTTTTGACTCACAGGTTAGAATGCGTTAGGTTTTTTTAAGGTTTACTATCTCTATTGTTAGCAGCAGTTAACAATCCACTTGAAAGACTAAGCAATGTGGGTAAGCAATTGAGCTTTACAGAACAGTACAGTTAATCCATATCAGTTCCAAATTACTAATTTAATCTGCAAAAAATAGGTCTCTCTATTAGTTTGGTAACTAATTGGCAACTATTTCTGGCCAGCATCCCCAAATACACTTCTAAAAACGTATTCCTACCTACAATTGGCATGATTTTGAACGCTTTAGTTAGCCTTACCCTTTCCCCTCATCCCATATGCTTCTGCAACTTGGCATTAATGTTCTTAGTGTGGAAAAAAACCTTTGAATACATAGAAATGTTTTCCTCTTATGTTTGCCCATGCAAGCATGTTTCTGGATAGCTACTAGCTGGAAAAGTGAACGTAACCAAGGCACTAATCACACATTCTCTCATACCTTTTGTAAGGACAAAATCAGACTCAAATAATTCTGAGTTCTTGCTAAATGTCAGAAGTGTCAGAGTTTCTGCTAAGTGAAACTGCTAGTCTGCCTGTGTTTTCATTTGTTCTCTGAGCTGCTCATCTCCATCCATGACTGCTTTGTATGCTTGAAACATCAGCTTTGCTTTGTCTGGTTCGTACTAGCAGTGCAAGATGCTTTAGGAAGACTCATATTTTTTGAGTTTGTTGCCACCTGGTTAAGGAACCATCTGTTCCAACATGGTGGGTTTCTCCCTGGATGACCGATTGTGTGAAAAGGCATTATGAGATAACTGGGAAGGAGCATCCTGATCGCTCAGCCAGAACTGAAGGATCACTGATGACATCCTTGCACGATGCACCCATAGCTACCACGTGAGCTCTGCTTACACTTTTATTACACACAGTGCTCTTGCTGAAACTTTGCAGTGATGCTGCTTCTGGGAGGTCAGATAGACAGATCTTCAGTCTTTATTCTTCCTAGGAACTCTGCCATCCCGTAGATAAATGCTGGGGTACTGCCTGAAAGCAGACAATATAAATGTACATATAGTAAAACACTTGAAGGAAAAAGATGTGCGCTGAGGATTTTTGTTATGGTGATGTGTCTAATTATATGTTCACTTCATAACTGCTACTCCCTTCTACAGGATCACAAATTCTATACTTAATGAACCATGGCTTCAGATAAGCTATCAATAAAGCTAGGGTAAAAAAAGTCTCCGGCTTCCAGGGTTTGCATTGTGGTGCATCCATAATGTGAGAACACATATAGACAGTACACATCAAAGAACAAGGGCAGGTAAATAACCCATCCTTTTCATTTTTACTTTAATCTGTGTTCTGAAAGTGCAAACACTGGATTTTCCATTTGGTAGGAAGTTTCATGTCTTTAAAATCTGTCTTGTCTCAAAGCAAAAATAAGAATGAGAATTTAGGGGGAAAAAAAAGAAAAGTTTGTGAAATGCCTTCCCAAAACAGTGTCATTATGGAGAAACAAGTTTTATTTTAACAAGAATGTTAATGAAATTTTAAATTTGACTTTATTTTGAATAACTGTTTTGAAAACAGAGCTGTTTGTAGTGGAATCTGCATGTTTTTCCAAAACCGAGTACTGCCTTAAAAAGATGAAATTTCAGCAAACAAGTATTTTCCAGTGGGGAAAAAAACCCAAACAGACCCTTAGTTGGGAATTTTTGAAAAGTCCCTAGTTTTATCTAAGAGACATTCTGTCTTGTAACTTGTTCTTGGGCTCCACTGAGAGCTGATTGCAAAATGTCAGCATGGTCTGGAATCCCCTGAGCAGCCAGTGGTGAGAAAACACATAAATCACGCGGCTCCTAGACTGGAGGGGAGGAGAAATGGCATCACTGGACTTACAAATGAGAGATCTTAGCTAAGTTAAGTAAATGACATCCTAGTTTCTTCCTGTCAATATAACGGAGCAGTCAGAAACAAAGAGAAAGGTTACAGGAGTTGGCCAAGGTAGAATTTTCTGAAGATTTGCATTAATTCATTACTATGTTTAAGACTTCCAAATTGGGCTTTTTTTGAGCGATATCTTTTATCTTTTTAAGCTCCTTGAGTCAGTGTGATAATTTATTTTTTAACACAAATAGTTAACCTTTAACCTTTGAGAGAAATCATGTGGATTTGGTGAGCTGATTTAGAACTTATGCTTTTGGATGCCTCATTTGCTACACAAAATTGTAGGCAGAAGCTTTTTTTAATTCTCCCAGACTCTACCTGCATGTGTTCTAATGTCTCCTCTTATCTGCTTGAATGGTCCTCTCTAGTGACACTTTATGCAAACCGCAGCACAGCCAAACTCTTCTCAGATATTGAGTGAGTGACAGTACATATTTTCAAGGTACACTAAATGAGAAATGTGCAATTTAAGCAAACCATTCACACATTTGAATGAAAGACTGAAACTGTTGAAACTGCAGCTGCAGACAGGAAATTGATGTACCAGTTGCTATTTACCTAGCAGAAATTAGTTCTCTGCGATCAGTTTTATTAAACTGGATGGAAAAAGCAAGCATTCCCTCCAGAGAGTTAAAAATATATTCCCTTCACAGTTAAGAGTTAAACGGTCCTTCTTCCCTGTGTCATTGCTATTTTCTCATCATGACCCTTGTTGGGTCTTTTCCTGAAAAATACCGCTATAAAATAGACTAACAAGCGTTCCTAGTTGGCATTTAACCACATCCAGAGGCTCTCCTTGGGCTTTGGGTCCGGCTGGTCAGTGACAGGAGCTCCGCAAGAGGAGTTTCTTCAGTCAGAATGTTCCCCTATGGGCCATAGGCAAATGCACCAGGGCTCCACCTTTCATTTCCTGAGCATGCAGGCCAGACACCCTGCAGTAGAGCATAAAGTTATGTCTGAATAAAAATGTTATTTTCGATTCCAAACTGGTAACTTTTTCCTAAATTGGACAAGTCTCTAGGGAATCTCACTGTCACGAAAAGGTTCAGGTGGTTTCACACTCAAATGCTTCAGGGCTGTTTGATCTGTCAGAGTTTCCCCTACTGTGAGGATGTAAATTAATATTTATTATTAATATAGTGCTGCAGTGAGCAAGACGCACTGCACTTGTTAACTTTGCCATGTTAATCTGTGTCTCAAAGCATTTGAAGCCTGTTTCTAGAAGGGAGAAGTTCTGCATGTGTCAGATTTTTGGAACGAGAGGATAAAAGAAGGTCTTAAATCTGAGTCTGAGATGAGGTCTTTGGGAGAGAGTATTCTAGTAGCACAGACCAGGCATATAGTCCAAAGGAACGGCAACCATCCCCCTTCCTTTAAGCAATCAAGGACAGTGGGCTGCAGCCACAGTTTTGCTCAATGGGAATCCAGTGGTCAAAGCTTTTCTTAATTATGCCCAGGCTCATACAAATGTGAGAGCAGATACATGATACTTAAATGATAAAGTGCCTCATGTTAGTATGAAAGACCAGAGTGGACGGATCTATGTTATTTAAGGCCAAGGTGGTTGTTACCTGAGAGATGCTTCAGAGTCTGGTATTTTTGCAGAGTGAGGGCTCTTCAGTAGTTCACTAAACCAGCTTTATCTTACCTGACTACTTTCCTAGTAAAATGTAAAGCAGATGGATATTGGGTTTTGTCTAGCTGTAGTAAATCCATCTGGGAACTAACCCTGGAACTAATCACTTGTACTTTTCAAGTCTGTGTGCCTAAAATTAAACCCCTGGATCCACATCAGTTACTTCAGGCACTGGAAAGAGAGAATGGGTCTTACTTTTCAGAGCAGTTAATTCAGTGATGAGACTTGCAAGTTCCAGGGTAATGATTAATGGCAGATGAAAATACTCAACACTTAGAAAATTCAGGATTCTAGGCAAATTTTCAACAGCTACATTTGAATGTTTGAGCCACTGTATTTCTTCATTACAAGGATTTGCCTCCTCTTCCTCTTTTTAATTTTTTCCCACACTTATTTTAAGGATTTTTTGTTGCTTTCAGTCTTGGTTTCTGTTGTCATGACTCTAGCTTATTGATAGTAAATCACAGGAGAGCAGCATAATGGAAATATGGCTGGAAGGGTTGTTGTGAGATTGCCTAGCCTATCAGTTCTTCCTAGTCAGGAGCACTGATAGTAAAGCTGAGACATGCAACAGAGCACAAAGTAAAAGGCCTTGTTAGCTTGGGCTGCGTACCCATGATTGTCAGAGGAAGGCAGTGCTACCAAAAGATCACAAAGGGATGCAGTCTGAAAAAAAACAGTTTGAAGCAGAGTATCTCTTCCATACCAAGGGGGCCTTAGCATCAGCTCTAACTTTTTTTTTTTCCTCATAGTCCTACCTCAGTTTTAAGGCACTGCTGCGAGGAGGTAGCTGCAGGGCTGCAGGACAACACGATAGAGTAGGGTCTGCAGGTTGGGCAGGAGGCTGAGGATGCATGAACTCAGAAAGAAGGTAGAAATAATGGAGGCAGGCAGAGCAGGAGATAAGGAGTGATGAGGCAAGCAGAGCAAACTGGCAAGGAGCTGATGGTGGTTGCACTGAAACTTTTCCCAGGAAATGCTGGAGATGGCTGGATTTATTTTTCTCTGCTCCATAACAGGATCAGCTTTATCTAAGTATTCTTGAAAGACATTCGCCTATGTGTCCTGGTTTTGGCTGGGATAGAGTTACTTTTCTCACTAGCAGCTGGTACAGTGCTGTGTTTTGAATTTAGGATGAGAATAAAGGATAACACCCTAATATTTTAGTTTTGGATAAGCAGTCAAGGACTTTTCAGCTTCTCATACTGCTCTGCCAACAAGAAGGTGGGGGGCACCCAAGAAGCTGAGAGGGGACACAGCTGGGACAGCTGACCCCAACTGTCCAAAGGGATATTCCATGCCGTATGAAGCCATGCTCAGTATATAAAGCTGGGGGAAGGAGGAGGAAAGCGGGGGGAGAGGGGAAGGAGCGGCGTTCGGAGTGATGGTGTTTTGTCTTCCCAAGTAATCATTGTGTGATGGAGCCCTGCTTTCCAGGAGATGGCCGAACACCTGCCTGCCGATGGGAAGTAGTGATTTAATCCCTTGTTTTCCTTTGCTTGCATGTACAGCTTTTGCTTTACTTACTAAACTGTCTTTATCTCAACCCACAAGTTTTCTCAGTTCTACCCTTCTGATTCTCTCCCCCATCCCATCAGGGGGAGTGAGCAAGTGCCTGTGTGGTGCTTAGTTGCAGGCTGAAGTTAAAGCACGACACTATGGAAATACCACAGTAGGGTAGGCATTTAAGAACAGTTTCGGCAACCTTATTTTACTATCTTGAGTATTCAGAAAGTTTTCTCAGCTATGCCTCTCTGTCCACAGCCTCTTTCCTATTAGTGCCATTGCTTTCTGAAATAAGCGTTTTATTTCTCTAATGGTAGTCAGAGCACAGCACACTCACTTTGTTTGCAATGTTTCAGCATCTCACTCAACTCATTCTTGTCTTTGACAGTGTCTTTGATGTGTATGGGCATGATTTTAATGGACCGAGTTGTCTCTGGCATTGTGACAAATGAACCTATGAACCTCATTTTTCAACCACTACAGTTTCTAAAGCTGGATTACACACTTCCAAGAACATCTAGAATCTCAGAACAAATACGAATTTTATTAATTCAAAGCAATAAAGTGATGAAGAGTATTTTTTTAAAGTACTTGCCATAAGGTAACACTAAATAGATACATGCACAACTCATGGTTATCAGATTTTTCAGCATTGCTTGAAACTTAAACATAAATTTAAGCCACCACTGCCCCAGTTAAGGTAGCAACTGAGAGTGCTGGTTACTTGCTGTTGTTACCTGTTGGCCAACAAAAGTGGCAGGCGCTGCCATAAATGTTTTTGTGGTTAGTAACATGCTGGTCAAATAGCTGAATTCCTTCTGCTCAGCTGCGCTGCTAAGCAATGGGTCAAGTTTGGTGGTGTGAATAGCAAGTGTAAGCTTGTTTCTGAACAGATGTGTAAACAAGTAGTGCCCTGTCTGTTTCCTAAATGGCATTTTTGATTTCCTGAGCAGACCAATTACTTCAAAAGCACTTCATTCCATCCCTTCAAGTAATGGTAAATATGCTCTTTTTAAACAGCAAAACATGGTCAAAGCAAATGTGATAAACCCTAGTTTGGAAAACAGCTGTGAACTTCATTGTGTGCTGATATTACTGTTCTGGAAGTGCTGCTCTTAGTTCTGTTACTGAAGATAAAACTGGGTATTTTTCAAAAACATGGTGAAGATTGCCATAAAAATATGAAGATGTAAATTTTAGGAAAAATGTAGTATATGTGGTTGTCAGCTAGCTGCAAGTGAAACTGAGGATAAGGCCAGTTAGATTAGGGGTGATAAAAGGCATTGCAGGCTTGCTTTTGTTCATTCTAGGACACAAAGAACATGAAACTATGAGCAACTTTTAGTGCACAGCAGCAGAACAAAGGCAGCCACCCTCCCTAACAGTTTCCTCCACTTTTGAAAGGAGCCCAGAGACTCAAACCAAAGAAATTCGGCTTAGAGGTGGCACCCTCACCTGTTGAATTTCTCCTGGCTACTGTTGTGGACAACAAACTTGACCAGGTCCAGGGGCAAGGTGGGGCTGTATGAGAACAGAAAAAAATGCAGCAGCTTTTGAACAGCAGCTACAACCCAACAGACTCCAAGCAGATATGCCTTAGCTGAAAAGCAACAAATACTGGAAAACAAAGTTGTACCATCAGCATGCTTTAGTCCCTTATATTTGTGAGGAGTTGTCAGTTCCTGTCTTTGATGGACCATGGAGAGAACATTGAACACAGTCTGGTACCCCAGGATGCTGAGCCCTCTAAAGTTGACAAAGAGAGAGGCTTAGTGCAGCAGTAAGACATTAGGGAGACGAAGTGGATGAGATAGAAATGTATGTCTGTCATACAAGGTTTGAAAGCAAACCAGATGAATGTTGTACAAAGGGTGCAAGGGAAGGTCCTAGGATAAGAGAGCTGATGACAAGCTCCCAAGGACCAGGCAACAGTGCTGGGCAGGAAACACTCAGCCACCCACTGGATTCTCTGAAAATTAGGAGGAATTACCTCCTAGAGGGTAACACGCTGAATATACTCTTCCACTATTCTTACTGGCGCTGTGAATCAGAAGCATGGAGACTCTTTAGGGAAGGGTGGTTGTAGGATCCAGATGTGGAACTCTTACCTTTGGGGTATTAGTTCTGTTCCTTGTTTTGATGCAAGTACTTTGTGAAGCTCACTTATTTTTGTATTGATTTCCCCCTCCATAATCCAAAGATTAATAGTATTCTGTGTTTTACAGAAATTTGCAGATACTAATGAATTAAATTGCTTAGCCCTCTGTAGGTTGCTTGTGATCCAGAAGCAAAACAGGCTGCCCAGAGAGGTTGTGGAGTCTCCTTCACTGGAGACATTCAAAACCCGCCTGGACGCGTTCCTGGGTGATGTGCTCTAGGTGACCCTGCTCTGGCAGGGGGGTTGGACTAGATGATCTTTCGAGGTCCCTTCCAACCCTATGATTCTATGATTCTATGATTCTATGAAAACATTTTGTTCTACAAAGCCTGAGAAAGTTTCTTTCATTGGAACAAGTTCCTCATCCTGCTGTAAGATGTAAAAACTATGAAAAATGATGTTGCTTGATAAATATTACTTCTCTAAAAGTTGTCATCCAGGTGAGACTGTAGAGGGAGAGGATTTGACCAACCTTTTAAA
This sequence comes from Rhinoptilus africanus, assembly GCA_013400135.1. NCBI lineage: Eukaryota > Metazoa > Chordata > Aves > Charadriiformes > Glareolidae > Rhinoptilus > Rhinoptilus africanus. The sequence continues at coordinate 98,551 of VXBO01000350.1, forward strand.
AAGTGTTTGAGTCAGGGATTTACATTCGCTTTGGGAAATTACTAATTCTCATCTAAATTAAATAAATTTCTTAATATTGCCAGGAGCATTAAATTCAGAGTCAGGTCATATGTGATACTCCTCCATCCAATAGAAAGCAGATAAAAAATGCTTAAGTACCATTTTCATAAATAACAACAATGGAAGATTAGCTTTTCTTCAGATTTATTCTTTTGGGCTGTAGAGGATACATGTATATCTGTGTTGACTGTGTGTCTGAATTGGCAGACAACACATTAGAGGATGGTTTCCTTGCCAACCACTGCTTAAATGTAACATTTCCTACAACAAAACAATAGTAAGAATGCGTGTGTGGTTTTTAAATTGAAAAAAAAAAAAAAGAACAACTCCCAAAAAACATTTATAGTAAATGATTGGATCCTCCCTTAGTATTCTTAAATCTTCAAAACCAAATCTGAAATAAAGGGCAAAGTTTTTCCCTGCAGCATAGGCTCTTAGACCCTTTCCCTGATGCTTTGCTTTGATGACTTTGCAATACTGAAGTGGCAAAAGGTAGACTCATGGATCAAGCATGAACTCAGGATCAGGCTGTTGAGGTTTTTATTCTTTGCTTATGGAATTATGGTATTATACAACTCATGTGGCTGTGCTGACCTGTCTTCCTGCTTATGGGTGACCTCTTCTCCTACCCCAGTCAGAGAGGAAGGGGGAGTGTAAAAATAAATACATCTCTGTTGTAAAATACTTCTCAAAAGCATTTGGATGACAGGTGCTGTAGCAACACGGAATAAGGTGGAGGGTTTTTTTTCAGTTGTTTACTGTTTTACTGGCTATTGCTTTCTTGATTTTTCTCTCTGCATTGGTCTGGTCACAAAAGAAAGCCAAGCAAATTCTGCGTACTAACTCAGAGTGATTGGTTTATGGCTGCTGTTTGAGGACAGGATTCTTTTCCCAAATCAGCAAAAGAGATACAGATACCTCAGGTCACTCAGCTTCCTTGACATTTAGCATTTTCACTCAGCTGAAGCACAAGGAACAGTTTTACTCCCACGAGTAAATAAATGCTAAGTCAGTGTCTGGTGATTCCTCTGAAACCTCAAGTTGTCTTGTAGCATGACTGATAGATTTGATTAAATGGCACCCATAAGACTGTTGTTGCAGAAGAATGATTAAGCCTAAATTTTCCAAAAGACTCTGACTCAGGATATAAACAATGCAAGAGCAATTGAGAGACCCTGAATCATGAACTGTGACATGATATATCCTGGAGTTCAATAAGCTAATGGTGCTATTAATGACTAAGCTAAAGCAAGCAGAGGTTTTGTTTGCTTCTGATTTCATGTCTTCCACCCTCAGTCTCTGCAGGTGGCTAAACATACAGAAGTATTTATGAAGCAGGGCAGGGGGGAGGAAAATCTAGAAGAGAAGAAAGTAGGAGCAGAGAAGCAAAGGGATTTATGTTTTTGTTTACATCTGGAAATTTTTCTGATGTCTCTAGGGTAATGGCATTCACAGGGAGGGAGGGAAGAAGGTCCACAAGCTCTTGTGGGGGAGGGGAATAAAGCATAGGGGGCACATAAGGAAACAAAAAGCAGAATATAAACTACAGCCAAGGGAAAGATATTTATTTTTTTTTAGACAGGAAAAGGAAAAAAGAAGAGATGTCCAAATGGTTGTCAGGATTCTTTATTGTCTCTCCCAGAAATACTCTTAGTAGTACTGGCAGTAGGGCACAGAAGTTCCTATAGGGGAAAAATAAGCCAGTCAGTAGGTCATTTACAAATTGTTCTCCTGAATAATATACAAGAAAAATCTTACCTGAAATTTTCACATTTACTGACACAAAAGAATTTATTGATCAAAAGTAGGAAATTCTCCCTCTCTTTCAGTGTATGATGATGACAGGAGAAGCTGAATAGCTTGATCCCTTGGGAAAACCATGTTATTTCATAATAAATAAACTGAAATTTTAGTGACAGACCTGACAGAGGGGTTTTATCTTATTTTCATCATATCTGAAAGAGATGGGAAGAAGCGGAGTTAAGTCTCTCTTATTGTTTTCCTTAAATTAAATGAAAGGAGTAAGGAGGGGGAGGGAGAGAAGAGCCCACTACTGAGCAACTAAGTTATCCTTCCAGCCATTTCTATGGCAAATGAAAGTGCTTCTCAAGGATAAGTAACATAATGAAACCTTATGCAGTGGTCATGGGGAATTGCTGCCAGAACCGGAGCAAAGTGAGAACAAAGGACTGAATATTAATGGCAAATGTCGTTAGGTGTTTCGTTGTAACAAGCAGGTTTCTTTCCTCATGCATAAATGGTGATTTAATGGAACACAGGAGTGACAAGCGGTTCATCTTTCCTTAACTCAGTGTCCTTTAAATCATAACAAAACTTAATACTAAGGGGAGAAGAATGCTCAGTCTGCTCTTAATGAAAAATGCTAGTAGCCAGGTCCTTCTGTTTGCCTTCAAATTGGCTATGAATATGTAAAAATGTTAGCTATGCATGAAGTATGAGGACATATTCATGACGTGGAGCTGTCTCTTTTTATTAGTAGTTAAATAAAGATAAAACTACTCTGCATGACCATGTGCAGAGAAAATGAACAGTGCAAGAATCTTTTTTAGTTCTTCTGACATTAGGTTTACCCAATTAGAAGCTGACCAGATATCAAAACCATAAAGCACTCTCTAGAATTAAAACCCTTAATGGCTTCATTAATACTTTCAACTGACATCAAGCTTCAGGCACAGGGCTTTAGTGTACCTTGGCATCTAAAAAGGTGCTGTCTGGGGAGCAGACAAGGAGGAAGAGTTTGATTCAGAACTGCGATCGCCACTGGTATATACTTAGTGTCGTGATATAGAGGGATGTTGCTGGTTTTACTTGTTGGGAGTATGGGGGTCTATCCCCTTTAGTGGTGAAAAGCCAGGCTTTACTTTGCACATCCTTTCCAGGGATGCTGCATGTAAGTGATAGCAACAGCCGAAGTTCAGTGGCTGCTCTCGGCCCAAGCTGTCTCACTGCTACCAGGTTTGTTTGCATAGTCGGTGGCAGCAGTCTCATCTTCTATAGAGCGGTCACTCCCGCGGTGAGTGGCGATCACTTGCTTTTTTTGACTAACAAAACATGGGAGTCATTTTTAATCTATCTATCTATGCAGTGGGGTGGGCCTTAGTCCAAACTGGATGTTGAGGAACTAAACCAAAAGCCAAATAAAGTCTGAGTGCTGATAGTGTTATTGGTTACTGATCAGAATCAGCAACCTGCAGTAGTGCCATGCTGGACATCTCTGCAGAGGAGGATCAAAAGGAAGTTTGAGCATTGGAAGCAGATCGGGCTAAATTAGAGGAACCAAAAAAGGCTGCTTTCAAAGTTCAGATTACATCTTAGGAAAGAATGTTTTTTAATTACCATGTCAGTGTTGTGATAGCCACTGGAAAATCGAATTAGTACACAGGATATTTGGAAATCTCCATGGTTTTCAGAGAAGAGATACAAAATAAAGGAACTCCGCTGGGATGAAGCTATGCTGGGTCAGCCAATATCCAGCAGGCTTGGGAGCCAACTGTATCGTCTACCCTGTGGTTTTTCTTTCAAGTGTTTTCAATTTGGGTGTCCAGTGATTGATCTGGGCTGCCAGCTGCATCAAGGCGGAGAGTGTCAACATGCTTCAAACACAGCACACACACACAGGGTGATGGAGTTTGGAAAACAAGAAAAAGGCACAGAATTCAAACTGAAATTTGCACTGGCCAATGTCCAAATCTGATTTTGTTTTCTCAGTGTGAGATGCACTGACTGGCCAATGCGCTCATTGCAAGCATTCACTATCAGCATAGCTCCCCATGAATAGTGCATTGCATTTATTAGTAGCTAAGTATAAAGTCCTCTGGGGTTAGATGGGTTTTGGGCATATCTTTTTGTTCTCAGATAAACAGTGTTCTTTTAGGCCAGTATCCTCATGCCGACATGTACTGTAAGCCATTTTAATTATGTCTCTTGCTGTTTTTAATTGTCTGGTTTGCTAACAGTGTCAAGTAGGCAGGTTTATGTATATAGTTGCCATTTGATTGAGTACTCTGGATGAAATGTCTGTGTTTGTGTGTGTATTTACATCAGCTAAGTACATATAGGCCTCCCAGATCTCCGTGCCTAGCAACAGAACTTTTGGAGCAGTCAGGGACTATGTAAGTTGTTAAATTGGATGTATACAGTCCATCAGATAAGGCAGGTTGCATCTAAGAATGCTGATGAAGCTGGCAAATGTCATTGTAAATCCGAATTCTTATCTTTGAGAGATCATGGAAATCAGGAGAGGTTTCTCTTGACTGGCAAAAAGGAAATGGTACACCCATTTTCAAAAAAACACATAAAGGAACATTTGGCAAACTACAGGTTGGACAGCCTTGTGTCTCCTGAGCCCTGAAAATTATGGAGCAAATTCTCATGGATACTATTTTCAGGTATGTGAAGGATGAGAAGAAGATTGGGAACACCCAACACAGATTTTGAAAGGCAAATTGTAGGCGATCAGCCTGAATGCCTTCTATGTTGAAATGACTAGCTCTGTGAATGAGAGAAGAGCAGTAGGTGGATTTATTTTAGCAAGGCTTCAACACTGTCTTGTGTAGTATCCCCATAGCTAACTTAAGGAATTAAAGACTAAAATAGATTACAAATTACAAAATGGGGTGAAAATGGCTGAGCTATCATGCTCAAAAGGCCAGTGGTTAGTACTTTGGCTAAGTA
>VXBO01000350.1:103974-130576 GCA_013400135.1 Rhinoptilus africanus
TGAAGTAGTTTTTGGGGCTAGCACTACTTAACATATTCAGCAACAACCTAATCAATGTGACAAAGCACACCCTCAGGAGGTTTTCAGGTGATACCAATTCATGACATGCTGGAAGGTCACAGTTCTTCAGAGGGACTCCTGACAAAGGTCCCTCCCTGCCATTCTCATCTTTAGGAAGCTTAAGGCACAAGCTGGGGCTGGTAAGTCAGTGGCAGCCCTGATGAGAAGGGTAATGGATAAGAAGGAGAGCTCGAGTCAGGAGCATGGCCTTGCAGTGCTGAAGGACAGCCATGTCTCGAGGAAAAGTGTAGCTGCCAAGTACAAGGAAGGAACTATTGTCCTCTGCTCAGACAGGAGCCAACAAGTTGGAGCAAGGGCAGAGTCCTCTGGGTATAAAGAAAAAGTGTTTCCCAAAGAGGGTGATTAAGCCTGTGTTCAGGCTGTCCCAAAAGAGGCTGCAAAAGACCCATCCCAGGAGTCACTAAAGACCTCACAAAAAGAGGTCCTGTGCCACTTGATCGAGCTTTCAAGGGTAGCCCTGCTTTGAGCTCTGGTTGACCATAGTCTTTCAGAGATCCCTACCAATCTGTATTCCCCTCTGAGTCTGAGTTGGGTTGGTTTCTTTGCTGTTAACAGGATGAGCAAATACTTTCTTCCCCTTTTTTTTTTTTTTGATGAGGGAACCTTTGAATATTAGTGGTCTCTGGCACACATTCTCTGAATTAAATGTGTATGTGTGACAGATATAGGCATATATATCAGCAAATAAATATGCGTGACAGAGTAGGTCTGTAAGTTCATCCAGCAGTGTAAATATCTGTTGTGTCCAAGTGTCTGGACACCTATCTCTGTCTCTTGGTACTTTCTAAAGGAACTGCCTTCCCCTTTTCAAGATCCTCCTCACCATAAAGCTTCAGAAGCCGTTTGCAGAAGGGCCGTGCAAGCAGCAAAGATCTGAGTAAGGGAAAATCTATTTGCTCATCAAAATTTCTCACCTTGGAGATGAGAAGTTTAGATGATTACACATGCAGATGTGTATGCATATGCACAGGGGCTATTTTATTTTGCCTCTAACATTAGCTGTTGTAAGTTGTGCCCACATGCCCTTCTCGGGCTTGTATATTTGCTAAAGTTATTTGCAGAGTGGCCCTATTTTCGAGCTTTTGTTAACTTTAAAACCATTTCAGTGAAGTGTAGTTAGATGCAGTGATGTTGCAGGTTTTTGTATCCTTTTAATTCCTTGTGTATGAATCTTTCCAACCCTTTCATCATGCTCACTCCCATTTCCCTGATTTGTTGTTGAAAAGTTTGCTAAAAGCACTGTTTATTTCTATAACCCATAACGGAGCTTGCCATTTCTCTTGTGGTTTAGTGAGAAGAAAAAAAAAAGAAGAGGTTGTATAAACATAATTCCATTTGAAAAAGAAAAGCAAATGCACCAGCATGTTGTAATGAGAGCTATTAAAATAATTAGTCCCTATCCTAGGATGATTGCAAAAGAAAATAAGTAATGAAAGTGAAACATATAACAACTGGATTATAAAATGAACAACCAGCATAAAAATTGAATGAGTCAAAAGTTTAAACTAGAATGTGACTGAGTTGCAGGATAGTGTAGGAGGAAATGTAATTGTGCTTATTCCATGGCAATTTACTTGAACTAAATGTCTCTGAAAAGTGTCTGAGATGTGTATATAGAGCTTGTACTTTCCAAAATGTATCACCATATTTGATTTCAAGACAGTCAGTGGGTCAAACTTTGCCTAAGGCAATCACAGCAGCTTTATCAACCAAGTGCTTAGGGGAATGGGATAAAATGTCTGCATTTCTGCTTTGATTTGATCTCCCTCCTTATTTTATTATAGCGCACTGGACAGGTCTGTGTTCACTCATGCTATAGTGTCCAGTGCTGCCCAAAACTGAGAGAAGAAAGATGGGTAATGCAGGCTCACCCCCAGGGCCAGCGATTCCTTCAGCCTCATGGGTCTTGTCAGCCACAGTCTCACTCTGGTGCTTCCAGGAAGCCTTTTTGTTGTTGTGCGTATCTCTTTACAATTGTCATAGTCTTGCCTTAAAACAGTATCGAACAAGAAAGATACTGTTCTGTTGATGCTGATGGCTCAATATTACCAGAGATGTCACTTTCCTGTAGTGTGTTGTCTGAGTCTTCAATATGAATATTGTATTGAAAACGCTCTAATCTTGGTTTACATGTGCTGAGAAAACATTCCTGGTAATGCTGTGTGAAATTTTAAAGCATATGCTGCTCAGGTGGATACCGAAACATTAAATATTTAAATATAAATATTATTACTATTTATTAAATATAAATCAATTACTTTCAAAATGACCACAAATCTTTTATTCCATCTGATACTATAGAAGCCCCTGTTCAGATGCCATCTTTACGCTGTCAACCTGTAACAGGTGTTAGGGTGTGCTTGGGTTGTAATCAGTGGGTTAAAGCAAGTTAGACCAAGCCATGCACCCGAGATGTCTATCAGTAATCTCATTTCCCCTGAAAACTGTATTTGTGGACAGCATTGTGCTCAGTATATAGCAACAGAATTAAACCAGTTTATTTAGAAAACTCTATGTTGTATATTTCCCAGCAAAGGTTTGTTGAAAAACTGTAGGATCAAGCTAAATAGTATTTCAAGAATCACAAATCAAAATTCCTGAAGAGCTGAGACCCAAACCTAGAAGGAGATCTAGATGGGCTCTTGTAATTTAGCCAAGATTTTTAAAGGAGTAGAGTGCTTAAGCTAACCTTGGGGAAGCCATGCTATTAAAAGCAATGTTTTCTGTGAGTTAAAGCAATCTAGCACCATCACACACTATAAATAATGGTTCTTAAATTTTTTTATTCATGAAGATAGAAAGATTATATACATGTAATAATACATATAGCTGTGTAGACTTGTTCTGCTTATTTGAGGTGCCTTTGAAGTTTTAGAAAGCACTGATGAGTGTGCTTCAATAAATTTTTAATTGTCTAGGGAAGCAAACCAACTGCAGGTTTAATCGGAACTAAACCTTGTCTGAGTCAAATGGAGGCTACAAAACCAAACACGCAGGACAAGTTACAGCAGACTTAAGGCCTGTTCTTTCAGCTGTTCCAGGGTGTGGTGTTTGGGGAGGAGGGGGAGAGTGTCTATATACATACTTACACGGACTGTATAAAGTATCCCTAGTGCGTAGGAGGCTGGCAGTCATCCTGTATCTACTTGCCTATGTGACCTTGCTCCCAGGGAGATTTGCTTCTGGGGATGCTCTGTTTAGCAAGGTATACCAGACACCAGAGAGACTGGCAACAAGAGCTCAGCCAGCAGGCTGTTGTTGAGTTGGGCTGCAAACAGTGGGCTGTGAATTAATCCAAAGATTTTCAAGTTTCACAAAAGGCAAATACTCATTGGTCTTCAGTGCCTGTTGCCCAGTTGCTGGCAGAAAGCCAAAGAATCTTACTTGGATCATGGTTTGTAAGATAAAATGAGAAGCCCTATTTAATTTAAATTGACATGTTTCTTTCAAAGTGCTGTGCTTTCCCTATTATTTACATTCAGTCTAATTCTGTGGCAAAATTAGCTCTAGGGGAGGTAGCTACAACCACACTGACATTTACATTTTATTTGTTTATACTGGATCTGAGGTTATGTCTGTGCATTTTACCAGTGGCTGCAGAATATGAGAATAGCTTTAGGAAAGAGTCTGCACGTTGATGAAGGAGTGGGATATGTGCTTTCCATAACTGTATTCCTGACTCATTATTCACAGCACAAAGAATTCTCTTGTGGCTTTCCACTTCTTATGTGGTTGGTGTACCACTCCCACTTTCTAAAAGTCTCAGCTGCTCAAACGCATAATTTTCTGAAGTATAGGCTGTAAAATTAAAGGTTACATTTCAGTTCCACAAGTGAACCAAGTTACCTGGCAGTTTTAGAAGAATGTACGTGTGCATAATGGTTCAAAAACCCACCCTAAACCAACCTAACAATAGAGTTCAGATTTAAATCCATTAATAGAGAATTCAGAAGCTGATACTCTAATCCGTAATTCCACCCGCTGTCCTGCAGTGCATATTTTACCATGTATAAGATCAACCAGTGCCCTAAGGGGGCTGCCCAGCTAGGGTAGTAGAAGGGTGAAGTATTACCAGGCCTGTTAAAACTTTGGGTTTCTTGACCTTTATATCTTTTACAATTTTCTTAATTTGTGAGTAGCCAGGGAGTGCTAAACCAAAAGATTTTATTTGACAAGATTATTTTTTTGCACAGTACTCTAGAGAATATTTATTATCTCTGTTACCTTGTAAGTAGGATACCTCGCAGTTTTGATCTTCACGTTTCTGTGAGTTAGGGAAATAACTTTTATCCTCATTTTATGGCTGAACAACTGAGGCGCAGGGGTTTCTAAAGATTCAAGATGCTAAGCATGGTCACCTTCTAGGGTAGCTAGCTTTCAGCATTCTGTGGGCTAGTAGGCCTTCAGTCCCTGTAAGTTTATACTAGAAAAATATGGAGGCCCAAGGAGCTGACCTTGAGAACTGGGTACTGCTGATGTGAGAAGAGCTCTGTGTTACTCATTTCTCAGTAACGTAGATATAGGGGATTCATGAAAGGAAAGGGGCTCTACATCAGGATGGATTGGTGAGGATTGCGAGTCTGCTTCCGTGTCCTGGTGGCACAGCTGTGGTGCCCACAGCACCTCTGCAGAGTGCCTCCCAGAGCACCCTGCTGTGGTGAAGCTCTTGTTGCGAGCAGCGTGATGGAGAAGGCAGCCCTGTCTCCCTCCACTGGGAATGGCTGGATGTCTAGGAAGCTATTTTCTACAATTGCAATACAAAACAGAGAGCCACTGCAGTGAGCCGTAAGCAAGAGTTAATGTGGCCTGATTCTGTGCTAGTATGTGGGATTTGTGAATGTCTGGATGCCATTAAGATCTTTTTGAATGGTAGTCTGGTGCAAGGCTGATGGTGCGCTATTGATAAAATGTTGGAGGTTATTCATTGCTATTGATTGAATGTGATATAATTTTAATGGAACCTCTCTACTTTTTCTTTTACGTTTCAATAGTTTATCATAAACACATCAATGAAACAATTCAGTAAATGCAGCAGAAGTACTTTGAAGAAAAGCTAACAAAATGGAGGATCCTTGAGATCTGAGTCCAACAAGTAAATCAACAAGGCTACTTTGAAGGTCTCTTCAAAGCCTAGTCTCACTGATTCTGAAATTACTCCTGTTTTGTTGCAGAGGTGATGGGAGCATATCAGTGAGGGGATTGATTAGTCTGGAAAAGAGCAAGTACTGGCGTTTAAAGCCATTTGCACATCAAGACTCTTCAAGTGGCTTGTTAACTGGACCGTATATGAGATAAAACAGAATTACATGGGATCAAAACAAATAATCTTTAGCCTGTTATCTGCCATTGCCACCATTCTGCTTCCACTTTTATTGCAAACTAAAAACGCCTGTGGGTATTATTCTCTTACAGTTGAATTGTGGGTTGTCCCCTTGTTTAGACTGTGAAAGGTGCATTGTGGTAACTGAGAGAACAGGGACTCTTCTCCCCAGGCGAGGGTACTTGAGCAGGCTGTTTGTGAGTAGGTCAGAAGCCAGGTCAGGATGCTAACAGGGGCATAACAAGACAGTGGCATCAGAATTGCTGTGCTTGCATCCCTCCACAGTCAAGAGAACAGATCCTGCCCAAGGACAGCCACCAGCTGCATGTCAGACAGACATGCTGTTAGCAGTGGGCCAGGCACATGCGCATTGTGGGTTGTGTGTGGTCTGCAGGCTATGAGTTGAAGCTCAGTAGTCACCCTGGTTATTTCAGTAGATATAAGACAGTTGCAGACTCTCCTGAAATCCAGACTTGACTGCTTTCCATGCTGACAGCAAGACTAGAGGGACTGCAGCTCCGTCTGGAGCCTGCCTTCCTAAGCAGACCAGGCCTTGTACGCTCTCAAGAGAGTACAGTAGGCTAACTTACGCTGCAAGTCTGAAGTTGCCTGGACAAAGTAGGCTGCAGAAAGGCAAACTATGCTAACAAGCACGTTCTTTAAATAAAACGGAGACACAACCAACAGATGTTACTGGCAGTTCTGTAATGCACTCTGCTTTTCTTCTGATTTCAGGGAGTATACTTCAAAATTACGAGGGTTGAGTTTCATGAAGACCACGTGGCCACAATTTGTGCCATAGTCCTTTCTTGTTCAGTGACCTTGCCACTGATTCTCTGTCTGGCTGTCACTGTGCTACAGCTGACAAGACTCATTACTCATATTTTGGTGTGGAAAAGATAAAAAGTATCTTTTTGAAGGGTAAAAGTGCTATATCAATGAAGAAATAATAAATGTATGTACAGATGGGAGCTATGTATACAAAAATGTTGATGTATCTATACATTTATTTTTGCCTGTAGGGCTTTTTAAAATCTATTTATTTTAATACTAGCTGAAGTAGGAAAATAAATGGTGGTAGAAGCAAAACTTGAATCCACAGATTTTATTTTTTTTTTAAGAGATTGATTTCTGGTCAGTGAATAAACATTTCTAAATGAAGGTAGATTTAATTAAAATATGAATTATAATCGCTTTCAAAATGATGTTTAAAATCAAAGCATCCATTGATCTTTTATGCACAGAACACATGATATGATGCATCTTATATACACACAGTATAATAAATGTGTAACATTCATCAAGTTGTAGGATGTTTAATCTCTGAAAACAGTTGTTATGTTTAACGTTAATGGTACTAGGACTATTACCCAGACTTATTTGTAATTTAGAAGGCAGATAAACCATATACACATAGTTCCATATTTAAAATTAACTATATTCTTGAAAGTATGTATCGATTACTACAATTTCATTGCCAATAATGAAAAACAGCTCTAGAATGCTTATTTAAAAAGAAAAATAAAACACAGAAGAAACCGAGCACACAAAACCCCCAAGTTCTTCTGTTCTTGGTTCTTGCATTTGGAAGAGCTTTACCTAGACAAAGAAGGGAGTTACTGTAATGTGTATTTATGGTCTTCTCTAGTAAATTGCATTGTTTCCTGACGACAATAAGGAACTGGTGCTTTTCTGTTGGTAGCCTTCGGTTTTAGTCTGAGAAAGATATACATTATATTAAAGTTGTATAAAAAGAGTTCCTTCTGCCAAGACCTGTAAATGAAGCACACTGGTTATGCAATTCATTCACTCCAACGTTTCCTCCCTTTGGTTTCCCCTGATTATTTAGAAAAAGCTGTAGTTTTAGATACTCTAACCTGGTGTTACTCAGTTGCTTTGGCTTCTACTTTGAAAGTCAGTTAACAGACATTTTAGCTAGATTTCCAATTTGGTAATTATTACGTGGTTTGGAGGAAGCTGTAAATAGGAAGTACATAGGGTGTGTATATAGAGAGATTGTCAATGAATGTAAATCAACATAGCTAAAGTCAACAGAACTACGTCAGCTTGCACTATCTGAATAACTGACCCACGAAGTCTTTAATACAATTATTTAAAAGCCACTTTACCTGATCTTATGCTAATATCGTCTGAAAACCTATCAAAATCTGAAAAATTTTGCAAGTTTCTAATACCATTTCTTTCTATCTGTTTATCTCTCAAAGACTTTGAGTATTAAATTGCAGAATAAATGTCAGTGAGGCCCAATTTAACTTCAGAACAAGGAAATATTTTGAATTCTGGAACTGCTCTTGGTCATGTGAGACAGTTGTGACAAGTAATGTCTCTTTAACGTTTTAGTGTGTACCCTGTTCACAGCTGTTGCAAGGTACAAAATACATTGCATCCAGACTCTGCCACCTGTTGTAGGCAATTTGGAACAGAGCAAGTTAATGCAGATACCAGAACACATTTTGCCTACTTGCAATGATATTATCTGCATTTCATTTAGCAGCCACTTACAGCCTTTCTTTCATGTCACTATTTTGCAAGATAAACCCTTGTTTTTTGCAGCAGTGACAGTAGGTTAGTAAATTGAAAATTCATAGGTGCTTTTTCCCCAGTCCTTTGTCCCTTTTTCTTTCCCAGCTGCAGTAGGTCAAGCCTCAGATGAACCTCTTTGCTTCTAAACTAAAAGCAAGCTTTGGCAGCATCCACGCGTCGTCTCTAGTTTCACCTCTGCAAGTGCTTCTCTTCTGGGAATGGAAGGGAAGGGGGCACTGCTTACTGTCTGCTTTCTGGTCAGCTCTGCTCAGTTAGGTGCAAGACAACTAGATCTGTGTCACTCAGAGAGTATGTGAGAACTGCTGACGTGTGAGGAATAACACTCACCTGCACAAAATTCCCTCCCTTGAAATCCTTCCTGTTCTTGAAGGTCTTCTGCGTTCTGGCCACTGTTTCCAGAGAGGCCAGAATGCCCTGCCTCCATTTCTCTTTGCTGAGTCTGTTACCCCTGCAGGGGTCAAGCCCTTTCTTTTATATAAATTTACATCTTTTTAAAATTTTTCTTAAATTTGGGGGGTTCTGATTCTTGAGTGAGAGTGCTGGCAGGTGGTCATTAAAGGTCCATGGCTAAAGCTGGTTATCACCTGTGGCCTGTTACAGTAGGGCCATTTCAGCTGATGACCCAGCTTTGCCCTCTCCACCACCTTCAAGTTTTCCATCACGAAGCAGTTCTAGTCCACACTGACTTGCTGACTATCAAAGTACAAAATATATTCAGAGCATCAAACAGAAGCTGTACATGGATAGGCAGTTTACTAGGCTGTCCCAGTATCCCTAACCTTTTGTCACTGAAGCTTGTAGCCTGCAAATCGCCTCCAGCTCTTCTTTTTCCTGTCCTTGCTATATAGGCTGGTTCTAAATCTTAATGTGACTCAGCCCACTGCCATGAGAATAAGGCTTCTTCATTCTGTTCAGAGAGATATAACTTTTGTTCAAGGCCCTTCTCTCTTTGCTCACCTTGCTTAATGAAATACTATTTTCTCTGACCTCCTTGATTTCTTTGTCATAGGTTTCTGAGCAACAGAAAATGCAAGTGCTAAAATCAGCCTTCTCGACTCTCACAGTTAGATGCAATGTGAGTTAGAAAAAGGTGATCTTCTCTTCTTACTGAAATAGAAATCTGCCTCATATGCAGAAAGAAACTACATTTGTTCATCTCCTCATCCCTTAAGTACTGCAGAAGACTGGGAAGGAACAGGGACACTAAAGTGATTCCCTGCTCCCCCCACCCCTCTCCCCACTCGCCTACAGCTCCCTTTCATTCTCATTGCATGGTACTCCTCTTCAAGTCTTGAGTTATAGCTGCCACTAAGGCAGTAAAAGCCAGTCTGGGTTTAGAAATTGCTTATAACTTGGGTCAGTGGGTTATCTTTGCAGATTACAGGTGCTTGAATGGGAGCCAGGATTAACTGCGTGGTGGAGACATGCTTACCAACTGCCAAAAGAGGAACAGTCCTGTCTTCTGAGGGTAGCAGAAGTAGTGTGGCCTTTCAGGACCTGTATGGTTTTTTGTTTCCTGTACATCCTGTCATTTAGTGCAAAGGACTGTGGTGTGATTGAAGTGACATCTACAGAACTAATAGAGGGTAGAGACCAGATACCCAGGAGATGACAACAATTTTAATATCTACTCAGGTAGTCCGTGTTTGAACTTGAAACCTGCAAAAGAAAATCTCATTTGGTTGTCTTTTTCCTTTTAAGATCTAATATTACAATTTCAGGAGTGAGAGGGGCTTTTTTATTATTATATGAGAGATATAGTTACTAATTCAAGGTTTGATCTTGCTGCAGTTTATACCATAATTGTAATTTGTGGGTTTGGTGACTTCTTTTCCTCAAAGTTGTGATCAGTGTCCTAGCTGATTCTTAACAGAACAACCTGAATTAAGCAAAATGTTATAAACGTAAATGCTAAAAAGACTATAAATCAATAGCTCTACATCATAAAAATACTTCCATAATGATTCACACTGTTTTGTACTCCAGTTGAAATTGAGCTGCATTCAAATTTTTAATGAAAAAAATCTGGTACAGAAAGCATAATACGGACTCAAACCCCATCCTTCTATGATGGATTATGTGCCATTTCTTTCTATCTCCTCTACAAAAAGGAAAAGCTGTCTGTGTTCATGCTGTTGTATCTATTATACAATAGTGTTACTGTTGACATGTAAATAGTCTTATAATTCATTGCGTGTATATGTGGGAAGTTTTCATGTAGGATCTGATTTATAAGATGACTTGCTAGTATTTCCTGTACCTTGGACATCTCTGCAGTTAGCAGATACGAGTGCTGTGCACGTGTGAAACAACAGGCATAAACCGAGAGAGTAAGAAGTTCTAACAATTCACCTATGGATAACAGCACTGCTCAGAAACTCTACGGGGCAATGTGGTTTAACACAAGTGGCTCTCAAATACCTTATACTCTGGTGCTCTCTCAGCTCGGTCAGGCTGTACAACAGGACTTTGGCTAGGTGCTTAGGAGAGGTTTACAGCTGTCTTTCACAACACCTATGGCATGGGATTCACTGTCAATCCACAGAAGTGTTTTGAGATCTCAGACACAGATAAACAGAAAGATGAGAATGCATCCAGGATCTCTTCAAATTAATTCATGATCCTACAAAGGAATTACGAGTATTTAGCAATTGTGAGGATGAAATTTGCTATCTACAAAAATGCTACTCTGCGTGTGTGCGTGTTGACACTGATACTGAGTGTGCTTATGACATGCTAGCCCACTCTGCTGAGCTCTTATTTGAGTAGTATACTTAGGATCTTAATAACTACTGAATAGTGTAATTAATTACCTGACAGTGAACCCTTTGGTTTTTGGCCTTTATTGGTCACCAGAAGAAGTTTCAGTCATAGAGGAATGAGTTGGTAATGGGGTACAGAGCCTATGGAAGGAATATGGTGATTTGACACCTATCCTGGAGTAAAGCTGCTGGGTTAAGGGCTGAAATATCTGTACCACTCACCTGAGCTATGAGATACGGGGCATGTTACTCAAGGTGTCTCAGCATCCCAGGGATACTGAGGGGTGAAGGCTGAAGCTGAACAAGTGCTCATCTTCAGAGTGCATATGCAGTTACTCCTTATTAGCAGGATAACTTTGACACACCAAGGTAGAAACTATGAGTACTAGTTCTTCCCAAACTTTGAACCTATGGACAGCAGTGTGACCACAAAACTGCCAAACTGGTAAATGCTGTTATTTTATAGGTTTTGTGAATCGGATGCAGAGCACATGGTACGACCTTTGAGATCACAGTTGGGACCTGCTGTTTTAGAAACCTATCAAATGCCATGTTGCCTGGCATAACAAAGAGTGTGTATGATCACACTGCGTTTGATGTACATATACATAGATGAGTAGGAATGCAGGACCAGCAGGCAGCATCTGGGCAACTAAATCATCTCTTTCTTGCTCTGGCAGACAAGCATACAGTAGATACCGTAGTGCTATGGACTCAGAGGAGTCCATAGATCATCCTAGGTCACTGGACATCATAATTCTCAAAATTTAAGAGAAATTTAAGATTTAGTTAAAGTCTGAAAGCTGCACCTGTAATGTGTCACACGCAAAAAGCAGAAGAGTGGAGGACATTAGTAGGCTTTCAGGTCTGTGTGCTAGCAAAATATTTATAAAATTAACTCCTGTGTGATCCCAAGAAGCTGATCATGCCCTAAATTACTGTTGGGGCAAAATAAAACCCCTCTAATCCCTGCTAATCTGACTTGGAGGACAGATGTCCTCCTGATCCTAAATCTGATGAATGGCTTAATCCTTTGTGGGTGAGCAGGACACCATTCATCTGAGAATTTTACGTCACTAGAAACACAGCTGTACTCTGTTTACATCCTGGTTTTTGTGTCATCCCATTTTCAGAAGCCAAATGATAGACTAAAGAACTAAAAGAAAATTCCTTTCTGGTCCATGTAAATTAGAGTCTTGAAACATGAAGTTAATAGTGCAGACACTCAGCAGTCCAGTTGGCTCTCAAAACTCTTTACCTATGCTTGAGGACTGGATTCCCTAGGAATCACATCACAGAATTAATTTCCTGGTTTTAGGAATACTCTTAATTGAATTTACAATCCTTTCTGTAAGTATGTTTTGCTTCCTACATTTCTTGCTCCCATGACCACATTTACAGGGCTTTTCCAGAATTTTGTTCTTGAATAAATAAAACCCTTTGCTTTCTAGTCCAGGTTTACTTGTGACCAGTTTATTGCAACAGATGAATCTGCCAGACCAAATGCTGAGAAATTCTGATCTGAGATCCTGGGAGGCCAAAATAACCCTGGACCTTTTTCCATATGTACTTGCTCAAGCTAAATGACCAGGTCGATATGTAAAATTTTACAGATTTTAAGGTCTCTGTGATATCAAAACACCTGTAATTTTGAGTGGAAAATTTTGAATGGTAAGCAAAAGAGAGGACATGCGGATCTGATGTATCTGTTCTCCCAGTTCTCAGCAAGTGCTGAGTTACGATAATCTCTGTCACCTCACCATGTTTTCCACAGTACCGTGTCAGGGCTATTTTATATAATTTCCTTACAAAATATCTGCCAGCAAATGCACTTAATTTCTCTTTAACTGTTTTTAACTGTTTCTGATGTATTTATTAGTATTTCTTACTGCTGTAATTGTTTCTTTTGTCCCTGAAACTGTCCACTGACTTTAATTAAACCCACGAGCCTAGAGAATTTGACAATTTAATTCTTTTAAATGCAGCCATATTGCTGAGCAGGGTTTCCCTGCAGCCCTCCCAGCTGTCATTTTTATAGAGGAAACAGCTTTAGGTGTCATACCGTTAACTGCATTCAGGTACTTTTCTTCAGTGGGCATGGCATTTAGCGATAATTGAAATGAACTAATTTAAATGACCAGGTAGTGAAAAACAAATACAAAGTAAACCTAGTCTAAATAACAACACATTCTTCAGTGTAATCACTCTTTAGAAAAACCTAGTAATTAATCAAGTCCTGCTGTACAAAAAATATAATCTGTACCGATCTGTAATTGCCACACTTGAAAAGAGAGAGTTCTACAATTTGGAAATTTATTTTATTTTTTCACACAAGATAAATTTTATATCTCATGATCCAAATCCTTTATGTTTTCTGTAGAATACTTGAACAGAAACAATGCATCTTTTACCACTGAAAACAGAATAAATGGGTCTCTGAAGGATTTATTTTAAGTCAGATGCATTTGTCATTCTATATTGATAATCTTTGCACTTCATTATCATATTCAACTCACCATTTATATGCAGATGACACAATCATTTATGGTAATATATTATACTAGAAGAAAGCTTAATATTATCTTCAAGCTGATTTAAATGAGCTTTAAGATCATCTGGCACAATCTAAATTACTATTAAATATTAATGAAACAAAGATCATATTATTTGGCTCAAAACAGAAGTTGGGTAAACTGAACAACTGGCAATCAATGCGACCTTGGAGACAGTTAGCAAATGTCAATTGTGAAGAATATGGATACATAATTTTTCATCGTATGACTAAACTATTGATTAGCTGTGAAGATTTGAAAGCAAGCCAAGAACTTTATTTGGGCTCAGAAAATTTGTTGACTTAGGGGAAAAGAAAAGATTTGTTTTCTTGCATTTTCAGTTTGTATTATATACTTTGGGTTTTACCGATTGCTGCATAATGTTTGTTAGGAAAGATAAAGCATCTTTAACTTGGTTATCTAGTCAAATTTACTTTGAATGATACAATTTCATAACCATAACCGTCTGTCATTTTATCAACAATTGGCAAAAAAATAGAAAACTGTCAGCATTTCATTGGTATGTTATCCTTCCACTCTCTCCCTCCTCCCATCCCCTCTCTTCAGATAAATTACGTAAGTTACAATCTTCAGTCTTCCACGTTTTCTGAAATAGAAAAATTAACAAGAGAACTAGTATCTCTGCTTCTTCATCTGGAACCATACGGCTGTGAACTTGATAAAATGAGTCAGGAGATTGAGGCAGATGCAGTATTTTGCATGTGTTTATTTTTGCATAGATCTGATCCTGTGATGTCCTCAGCATGTTCTAGCAGATGCGGATTCAATGGTAGTTTATGTCAGTTCCGAAGATGACAGATAAGGGTCTTGGTTCTTTCCAGGAGATGTTCTCGTTCTTAGAGACTCGAGTCTGTACTCCCACATTGAAAAGGAAAAAAACTTGACCTCTGTATTTTTCAGTTTATTAAAAATGCAGAAGACCTCCTGCATTTAAGCACTGGAAACTCACCTCCTCTTTTGTGTAGCAAGATGTTTCACACTAATACATCTATTGTCCCCGAAATGCCAGCTCTTTTGACGTTATAATGAGGGTCATGGTATGAGATATTGTTTGTTGTTACCTGCTTTCTGTACTAGACACAATCAAGAACAGTGTGGAAATGTTTTCTGTTCAGGACATCTACTATTTCCTCTTAACATTTTGCTACGTTGTGCTGGGCACGGTTTTCATTGAGCCTTTCCATTCAAGACAGGAGTCACAGCTGTTTATTTGACCCTCATCTGTATCTTTGCTACCTTCCCAGTAAAGAGACTTTCACGTAGGGAGAGCTACTCTGACAGCAAGAAAATATGCAGGGAAAGAGGAGGATGTAGACATTTGATTTGTATATTTGGGAATGAGACAGGCTTAGAGGAGCAGAGCAGCTGGGGAACTGTAGGCCAGGACAGAAAATTGAGTTAAAAAGGACAGTGAGAGCTAGGATAATTTGATGTGTTTGGGAAAGTCATTCTGGGAAAATTTGTTTAAGTAGGAGGCAGAAGAGTCTAGATGAGTGGAGGGGTAGATGCTCTCTAGGGGCACAGGAATAAAGGGTAAAGAGAAAAAACGGAGGAGGAGAAAGCAGTGAAATAGAAAAGTAGTGTTGGAGGAAATGAGGCACGGGCAGGATAAAATTTCTTGCCAAGATTACTAGAAATTCAGGTCTAAAAGGAAGGATTTATTGGGTGATGAGTTGGGACAGTGAATACCAAATGGGACAATCTGATGTTCAGTTTGTTAGTTTACCTCGAGCAAAAGGCTGGATAGGACCTGCTGAAATTATGGATGAAAGAAAGAGCGGGGGAGAGGGAAGAGTCTGTATTTCCCTGCTGCAGGTATTTGAGAAAAGTTGCTGGAATGTCTGTCAGAGCAATTGCAGGGAGGAGGAGATTTATGTTTTATTTATCTATTTAAAGATATTTTCTAATTCAAAGTTAGTATGTCATGTGTTTCAAGTACAGGTGCCTTCCATAGGAGATAAAGTAACCAGGCAGACTTCTATCAAAGTAACTGGCGAATTGTTTTCGGAATTAGCCTTGCAACTAATTTCAAAAGCTAATTCAGCAGGTTCAATCTTCTAATTTCTTGATTAGGTAACACCATATTCCCAGTCCACCTAGACCTATCCTGGCACAACACTTAAATAAATTTTCGTGTTCCTTTGAGCCACCAACTCTCTTTGAAAGGATGGGAGAATCCCAAGAGGGAGCCCCTCTCTAAACAATGAAGCCATACTTCTGTATCATCAGTAAAAAACTTGTTCCACACTGTAACCACATCAGAAGGAGGCCCTTTTGAGCCTGTGCATGTTACCTAGTGATAACATAAGGTTCCTAATGAATACAGATATTTTTCAGTGTACTTTATGTTTCTACTAGCCATGTGCTCTGTAAGTAAGAACCAGCCCTGTGTTGCAGTCATAGGTGCTTGGGAGTGCTGCTGCAAGTTCAGTAAGGAATGAGCTCTCACTGTTGCTGCTTGGATTTGCCGGCACCGTTGCTGCCAGATGGGTATGGTCCTTCCCACCAGAGTGATGGTGTCACATTGCATCCCTGGGCTTGTTCTGCATTCCCAGACATGTCTTTTTGTTTGGCATGTGAACCAAAGGCCCTCCTGCAGGCAGCTTTTCTGTCTCTCCCCTGTCTGAGGACAGGAGACCATCTTTTTTTCACTGAGGGTACTCCTCCACTTCTGAGCCTTTTACTATTTGTTTTTAAAAAGACGTTTTCTCCTCTTCTCAGTGAAGCTGAGGTCACCTTCAACTTTGCTTCGTTATAGTCCAGTTAGAAGTACATTGCTCCATTAGCCAGTCAGCTGTGCCATCTTACCCCACCCCTATCCTGCTTCAGTCCTTTCCATTATCTGACCTTCCCCTCATTCGTGTATTGCTATCTCTATTTATTACAAACTCTCCTATGTTTAACAATGTGTATGCTTGATTTTCCACTTTCATAACTCTTACACAAATGTCGCACTTTATTTCCTCCGTGGATGTCCTCTGGCCAAGGCTTTCTTAAAGCATCTACTTTTTGGGGCTATTGCCTTAACTACCTCCAGTCATTGTACCCCCTTCCTGCATAGCCCAGCTCCTCACAGAGCAGTCGGATCTTTCCTTGCTATGTAACTGAGAAGCCTGAGCTTTATGGAAAGGAGCAGCCCATGTCTGACTGTAGAGACAGTGAAGGTACCGGGCTGCACCCCCGAGCTCAGCCTGGCTCACCGTTGGAAATGAGGAGGCAGTCCCTCTGCTGCCAGCCTCCTGCCCTTTATATTCTGAACTGTCTTACAGTGCATGTTGATTGCTTCATATGAATCTAGAAATCAAAGGAACTTTTGAGGGCGAGGGGAAGATAGAGAAGAGGGCACCTGGATAGAGTTTTACTGAGCCTCATGTGCCTACTCAAGTCATACATTTTGACAGCACACTAATGCTGCTTACACTCCTTTATTATAGAGAAAATGGAAACCTTTTCAGACTGAGATGCTTAAAATAGGCTCTTAAATCGATGCTTAGGCATATAAATAGAAGCAGTTTGATTTTCAGCAGTGCTGAGTGTTCTGGTGATGCCAGTGTGGAATAAAATGCTTTGTGTACAAAAGTGCATTATTAGAAAATATGGAGGTTCAAGAATTGTTATTTACAGACAACTAGTAATCTTTTTTGGGTCAGCTGGGCTTGTCTCGTCTTTGGCCTCCACTTTTTGTTTTTATTGATGATTTGATGTAAAAGTAGTATCCATCATTAGTAGATATTTACATCTACCATTTGGATCTAACTTTATCATGATATTTGAATGAGAAAGTGAAGGTCTTTGCAAGTTTCATTGTATCGTACTTCTGTTGCATGCTTTGGAGAGACGAAATGCCTGCTGCCACACCGTGCTGCTCCTGCGGCTGACTCCAGCTCTCACAGAAACTGTGATTCACAATGCTCCTAGTTTTCACTATAGCAGTCCCTGCAATCCTTTCTAAAGGAGTGCAAGAGAAATGTAGTTGAAGTTACTGTAAGGTTAGCCTCTGCATACCACTATCTGCGTCCAAATGGACTATTTGTTTGGTTGGGTTTCTTTCTCTCATGGGTTCTGAGGAGGCCTCGCAGTAGAGCAGTTGCCTTTGCTGATTTCTTTCTGTCTCTTCCCTGTCAGTCTCTATGAACATTTTCTGTAGAAATTACCCTACTATGAAGTGAGCAGACCGCTATGAGGAAGCACTTGTTTTTACATGCACGCGCCATTCCATGCAGTAATGGTGAATGGACCAGGATGCCAAATCTAAGCACTGGTGAATACACCATCAGAGGTACCTGATGCTGTGTGAGTTATTGGAATATTTACCTAAATACAGGTTTTCACCCCTAAGCTTAATCACTGAAATGAATTTTTGAGGTGTCTGGACATGCTATAAAATTACAGCTTTTTTAAAAAAAGTCAATGCTGCTAAAATTCTATGAAATCCAGTAGAAAAATCAAACCACTCAATGTAGAACTCTGCCCTGTCTGTGTGAAAGACATAGTGTAGTGAATATATAAAGACATAATATTGCCTTTATATTGTTTCATATTATCTATGAAAGACATAGTATAATGAACATATTCCATAACAGCAATTAAAAATAGGGTGGGTATTTTTCATTTCCTTTGGAAAGTGAAGGCAACCTCAGCAACTGGCAAGTGTGAGTCCTAAGTTGTTTCCCTCCAAAACTTCTGTTTGGCTCTGATTTAATTCCTCTTTTAGGATCATGAAGGCTCTGCTTCTGTTTGGCTTTTGTTTCTTCTTAGAACAGATAATTTCATACCACAGCCTTCATTCGCATAAGTAGTTGAATCCATAAGGTTATTTGTATTAGTATAGCCTGCAGGTTAGACTCTTAAAACAGAATATAACCAAATTAATCATAGCTCAAAAATTTACAATTTTCATATGCTTAGCATAATCTTTTATAGAAAAATGTTGTTGTATTCTTCCTATTAATGCAAAACTTTGGATAGATACCTATCCGCTGACTCGTACTCAGGAGTCTATGTTATTCTCTACATCAAGATTCTTGTCAAATATGTCACAAGAACTTTTTATGTTGATCATAGATTGTAAGCTGTAAATGTGTTCTATTCCATGTAGTGCTAGAGATAATGTGTAAGAGTTCTCTCCTTTTTCCTTCATGTGTTTAAAAATGTTCTTATGTGGTAGAATTATGACAATATTTTGTGTTTTAATTGGAGGTGTTTGGGTTGGTTTTTTGTTAAATGTTTAATGGCAAGTTGACGACAACCTTTCAATGTTGTAAAATTTGAAAAAGTGACAGGGAAATAACTTTGAAAGTTCACAAAGAGGTTATAAAGAAGATATCAAGAATGTCAAATGTTGCAATAAGATTTATAGTCATTTGCTGAAAGCATTTAAATATATTGACCCTTTTGATAGTATAGGACTTTTATTATTAATTGAATAATACATGCTTGATTTTAATTGCTTCTTTCATGTAAGAGTGATTTTATGAACTTGGGCTTATAATGATTAACTTAGAAATCTTACATATGATGGGCAGTTGAGATAAATTTAGGCGAAAGAAAAGTGAACCCGTTTGTGATTTGAACAGGGACATAAACCAGATGATAGTGATTATGTCAGTGGGTACAGAGCTAAGCCATGTCCTGGGAGTAACACCACACAGACTGCAGGGCAGGTTTTCTTCTAGCTCAGATCACCAGGAGCCCAAACCAAATATTTACATCCCTGAGCTCAGCAAGAATAAGCCAGCAGACCAACAGCCTTTGTTAACATAGATTCTTTGAAAGAAATAAAGAGGACCATTGCAGGAGCGGTCAGACAGCAAAGTCCAGATCCCTGACCTCTGCTCCTGGCTGCGTATTTGTTATTGAATGTCTCAGTGCTTCTGGTTTCCATTTATGAAATGAGAATAATATTTATTTACTTTTTCAAACACGTTGGGATCCAGAATTGCTTGATATTCATAAGCTGTTTGCAAGCTGAGCTCTGGCAAATCTATGTTGTACCTCTGGCATAGGAGTCACTCTGGCAAGGCAGTGAGGTTGAGGTGACCTGACATACCCTTGTAGTACTGAGAGCGCTCAGGACAGCTTTGCAGTTGATACATGCTGTTCACCAACACAGACATAGTATTTAGTGCAGAGCAGCCCTGTGAGCAAGAGTGAGGGCCTTTTAACACACCAGGGGCAAAAGGAGCGTGCCTTCCTCATTGCTGCCTGCATCAGAAGGGCCATAGGTGGGCAGTGGGGACCTTACCCACCTGCTCTGCTCAGGGAAGGGCACCTCCCCGGGGCAAGGAGCTGAAGAGGATAAAAGGTGAGAAATATGGCCAGTTAAATGAAGGTGAAATACTGGAGACTGCTAGGCAGACTCTTTTGGAAAGGCTGTGCTGCATGCAGGATTTGTTCATAACAAACTAGGCTGCAGCCACACTGTGAAAGTCAATGCCTGTGTCCCCACAAGAGTTTCCTGCTCCCTTTGAGAAGCTTTGCAGAGCATCAGTGGTCACAGAGATGAATGGCTCCCCAGAGTTATGAGACTTGTCTTTTAAACCTCATAGCTCTCAAGTGATATGTTAAGCTCTTGTCTGGTGGTTTCTTAACCCTTTTTGGGCCCCGAGTAGGCTTCTTCCTGCGTATGACTCCTTAAAACTCAGCGAGACTCTCAGGGGCCTTACGTGCCCTTCTACCTCAAGGACAAATGTGCAGTGTTTGACTTCATGGGGTCGCCTCCCACCCCCAACTATTTCATACTTCTGGGTTGCTTGGACCATGGCTGCTGCGGAGTTTGAGCTCTCTTTCTGTTCCGGTGTTGTTCAGTGGAGGAAGAGCAGCTCAAGTAGCTACTAATGCAGATCCTCTGATAAAAGGCATTATGGAAATGCAAAAGATGACGCTGTTAGTGTACTTAAGTATCAGGACTGTTTAAAGTCTCACACGATTAATGAGATGATTTGTAATTCTTTCTCCTTTTCACAAAATAACGATCTTCTGTTACAGTGGAAATACTAATTAAATTGAAAGTTGAATTAATTCTGTTGGATAACTCCATTTTCTAATTCAAAACTTTAAATAGTGGCATTAGGATCATTCTACAATAACAGGCCAATATGATGTCGAAGGGAACATTACTTTTCCGGGCTGTTGTTTAGGAGTGAAGAAAAACAGCAAGAACTTGTTTACATGCAAATGTCATCTGTATAAAAAGCAGGGGAATGCTCTAAAGAGAAGATATTATTACAAAGGCATAATTTTCTGGAGGCAGAAAAAACAGAGGAAATGTTTTATGGCCATCAGCAGTCTCTCCATAAATCTGTACCAAAAGGCATGCTGTGAGGTTGGCATGTATACTGGTCTAAAAAAAGCCTGAGACCCTCAGCCTGGAGACTACGAAGAAGGGGAAATACAAGCAATGTGTCAAAGAATTTGCCTTCTGTGCTGAGCAGAAACCAGATGTTTTTGCTAGTAATTATTATTATGATAATTCATTTAAGTAGGAATAAAATAGGGCATGATTGTTTACTACAGTCTGTTTTCCCTAGACGGGCTGGGAAATGGAAAAAAAATCTCAGAGGTTTTACTCCTGGTTAAATGAATAATTTTTTCATTTAACCAGGAATAAATATGGCAATAAAAATAGTTTTCATACATATTGCATGGTAGCTGTGAATAGACATTATACGCTTTTTTCTTCTAGAAAGTCATGAGGCTGTTGAGGAATATTAGGGAAGGTCACTTCGAATTTTTTTTTTTTACACATCTTGCCTCCTGCTGAAATGAGAGATGAACAGTGGAAAAACTGGAATGTCCAAAGACAGGCAAAGAATTAGGAATAATCTACCTTGGCAAGTCTAGGTGGTCATTTTAGGGGAGAATCATCTGTTGGGAATGGATAGTGCAGGAAAGCATGTTGTGAGCCAGACTTCTGTAGGTTATTGCAAGATATCCATTGGGTTTTGCTCCAGCATCTCTTACAAATGCTGATTTTACATGCGTACAAAAGTTTAAAATTATTAAATACTTCTCAGTTTCTGGTGTTTGATTAGGAGCTCTTAGTAAGCACAAAGTAATTTTTTCCCTCCTCTTTCATATCCCTCTGGGATATAAATAACTACCAATGTTTTTTTGTACGTAGGTTACAGAATAGTGTCAACGAAGTGCTCAGGAAATATAAATCTGGTTGATCTGTTTAGTCTGAGAAGAAAAAGTATATATAGTTTTCAGCTGCTATCTCTTCTGTGAGCATTAAGTTGGAAGCTTTGAGAGAGTTAAATAGGTCCTATAGGAAAATTAAAATCTAAACACAGTCTGGAGGAGTTTAATCGAGCAAGTGCATTATTGGGAGTCTCTCTGATGGTGAGGGTTAATTTATCACCCTGAATCCAATCACTTTATAAAAAGGCAGCGTGGGTTTCATTTACTTTGATGAGGTTTATTGCAGGATTTCAGAAAATCAATTTTACTGTGAGCCATATTAAACCCAGGGGAATATAAACACTATATGTACTACACATAACTTTTTGTTATTGCTTACTGGATCACTGGGGAAATTATATGTTTACCATGAAGAAGGGTTATGGCTACGTTTGTTGTCTTGGGTAACTCCCAGCCTACCCATCACGGTGAAATAAAACAAAATGGTAGAGTTCAGAATCAGCATTTAACTTGTCTTCATATAGCCTGAGGTATAGAAACGCTCAGCAGTAGTGACTTGATTTTCCAAAGGGCTTTATATAAGTGTTATGTTATATACTATCACTTTGTTCTTTCGCAAACAGATGGTAAATGCAGGCAACAGGTATGCTGCTGCTGGTTGACCAGGCCCAGGCAATTCTTTCTCCCAGACCTTCTTGAGATACAAAGGCAGAACTGAGAGGCAGTTAACTTGGAAATGGTCAAGTTTGATCAGTTTGCAGGAATTTCTATTGTGTTTACTCTCTTTCTGTGTTCCCTCCCTATCTGTTTAATATACTCTTTGAATTTTGTATGAATTAAAAAATGATAGGAAAGTAATTTTGCACAAGAAGATTATGTTCCCTCTGGCGATAGCAGGTCAGAAACTCATTTGGGGTTGCGCTGAATAGATAGTTTCCTGTTTTACAGTTTTGTACATACCAGTCAGGTCATAACATCTTTCAATTATTGGTGATTTTTTTTCTCCTTATCAGGCCTTCCAGATGATGACATACTACTTGTGTTGAAGCTGGCATAATGGACTAAAATTAGCAGGTTTTACATGAGGAAATTTAGATGTCAAATAAATACACAGAAGTTATTTCCCATATAAAAAGGCATCAGAATTCAAGAAAGTATCTTTCAAAGTCAGGTGTGTGTGGTCTATTTCATGACTATTTTCATTCTTTCCCTCCTTCCCCCCAGTGCTGGGCTCTGTGGTACTGTGACAGGAATTGAGCAGGTCTCTGTGGCTTCAGTGGCTAAAGTGAAAGAGCAGAGCAATACATCTATCTGTCTGTCTCTATTTCTCCATGTGAGTGTCTCAAGAACTAAAATGGCATATCTGAAAAATTCTAAATGTAGTTAAATACTCAATTTTGTCTAGTTTTTGAGGGAAATGGAGAGCCGAACTCCCTTATTAATTTTTGAGACTCCTTTCCTAACATGTAATACATGTAACTGTTCATAGTTTTATTTCCACATCATATTTGGTAGTGTTGTAATACAAAAGCTCTTGGTTGGGCCAAACTCCCTGTGAAATGTGTTTGGAGTGAGAGAAGAAGTGAGATGTAGCCATTATTCAAAAGTAAAAAGGCTATTATGGTTTATACCTCTAAACCATTGTTGTAAAAATATTGTGACAATAAATATGGAAAAACAATGGTAAAACTCTCTCCCAAAATATTCCTCTTAAAATTGGAAGAACAATTGGCAAAATTGGATTCACAGCAGTTTTGTCAGTAAACTTTTTGTCTCTGTGTCTGAAAAAAGTTACTACTTTTAATGATGCCTTCTATTAAAATTTCATATAATAAAATTTTTAAAAATCAGATGACAGACTGTAAGTATAACACACAAATTCAGTAAAAGAAGAATTATCACGGAGCTTATCAGTTAGCACTCTCATTATCTTGCTGCCACTCTTCACCTTCCCTATCTCTTGTATGTTGTATTTTTAAGTGTGAGCTCTTGAAGTCTCAGCTTTTTCTTTCAGTGCTATCTTGCAGTTGTTTTTATAATGCAACCAAGTAAAAGTGTGAAAACATACAAGAGTGGTTAAAAAGGAATGAGCACTTGTTCTTATTTTGTGTTGTTCTTTTGAATCTAGTCACTGACACTTTGATGCAGAGTGAATTTCAGAAAAAAAGGATGTGAATTTGTCATGGGGAACCCTGGATTTGGGTTTGAGTTTGCAAATGCAGGGTAGAGTTTGTGGCTTTGTGTTCTGAACTGCTGAGTTCATTTCAGATTAGATTTAGCTCAGTGGAAGGGAAATCAGGCTGA
Source organism: Rhinoptilus africanus (assembly GCA_013400135.1). Taxonomy (NCBI): domain Eukaryota; kingdom Metazoa; phylum Chordata; class Aves; order Charadriiformes; family Glareolidae; genus Rhinoptilus; species Rhinoptilus africanus. Next base: position 127,722 of record VXBO01000350.1, read on the forward strand.
AATACCAATAGCTTTGAATATCCTATCCACAGCATTTGTTGTATTCTTTATAGATGTGTTTTTTCTTTGTATACAGAGCATTCAAGCAAGTACAAACTAGCCTAGAGCTGGTGAATACAGCTGAAGATCCTTTCTGAATCTATGCCCAATTCAGATGTGTTTCTGAGAGTCCAGCGTGTGGCTGGGGGGATGTCAATATCTTCAGCAAATGGACAAAAGCACGAGAACCTAAAACTGCACACATTAAAAATGCTTTGGTATTGATATCTGTACATACCTGTTTATCTCTAATATCTAAAGACTAGTTGGTACGCATGTGGGTGTCATACGCCACATAACAGAATAGTAAAAATCTTTAGGTTTCGTAAGATATTTTGATCCTTCCTTCATTCTTTTCTTTGTATCTTTTCACCAAGGAACTAAATTATGCTTCAGTAGCTAAACAAATTATGCAAAATTATACACCATGAATATTTTATATTCCAGAACCCTGAAGCAAGGACTTTCAATGGCTTTATGTCTCCAGTAACCTGTGTCATACCCAGATGAATTCCACAACTGAAAAGTCCCACTTCTTCCTAAAACTTTACTCAGGTCTTTATTTCATTTTTTCTTTGCATTTGTCAGTGATTATTAATAGGAATGTCTCAAGGGTTTTATTGTATGTAAGAAAATGGAAGTTACTGCAGTCAGCCTTCTTTCTACTACTGCATGAGGCAGGCAAGTTATTCCCTTTATAATTCTGAATTTATTTAAAATTTCAAAGAATCATATAAAGAAAGTAATGTGGCAAAACAGGACTAAGTTTAAAAAACTAGCTAAGCTATACTTCATCTGATGCTGGACTGCACCGACTTTGATCTCTCTCTGTTTTATTTTTTTTTATATGCCAAAGTGTGTTTCCTTAGAAATATATTTCACCTTTGTCTATAATACCTTAATTACAAAACCACATAGACTTGTGTAGGGCAGACTGTAGTTATGGTGCACTGGAAAATGAGAGCAGTTTATAGAAAATATTTGGAGTTTTTCATTATTTAACTAGTTTTAATTAATGATCTTGTTCTGTTTCAATCTAATACTAAGGAGCTGGCATCTTGAGATCACATGCATCTGCCCCTGAAGTGGCTGGCAAAACAGAAATCTTGTAATTATAACTTAACAGGGATTCTTTGGCACTGCTTTCTGGTTCCTGGGATGCAGAGCCTGTGAGTTAATGCCATAATTTTGACTCCAAGAGGCACTGAGACAGAGGGTGTGGGTACATTTCAGTGTGCTCATTAATCTTCAATGTGTTCCAATAACTACATATCATATATTGGCAAATGCTGGAGTGGGAGCGTAGTTTTGGTGGATGAAGTGTACTATTTACTATTCATTTAATACCACTAACTTTTCAAGAACATGACTCATACAAAGTCTCCACTAACTCATGCAAAGAATCTCGGCTTACTCTTGGAAACAGTTTTGGGGGGTAGTGTACCTGTTTTCTGTCCATCCCTTCCATTCCATGCCTTTTGTTGATGCTAATGTAATTCAACGTAAAGTGAAATTTATCAGTTACAATAAAAATATTCACTGCCACAGGTAACACTAACATATTAAAACATTTTTGCTTTTATGTCATGCCAACTGCTTTAGCATTTTATTATAAATCTGTCCGCTTTTACAGTTGAAATTGAACGTGCCATTACTGACAATACAGTTGATGATAAAGGTCCCTGTTTTGAAAGGCGTTTGAGAATTTATTTGTTTTAGGTACATTCTGAAACACTTTCTTTACCTGGAGCTGTAAAGAGTAGCTGTATACTGTGATGTCTCAGGCTCATACCTGATCATACGAGTATTCACCACAGGTCTGGTCGATGCCAGCCAACTAGAAAACACTGCCTAGCTGCCACAATACTGGATTTGGTCTCCTTATTTTGGCAAAATTTGCAAGGATTGTTACACAAGTGAAATGTGTATTGTTGTTACTGTCTGCTGGCCATTGTGAGCAGTACTATTCCAAAATTAGTTAACCTGTGTTATTAGGTAAACAATAAACAATATATATAACTTTCTCTGACTGCCTGACAGATTGTGTATGCGTATCAGTTTGAAATACAGTGTATTTATAGAAAGGAGGAAAAACATATTTTGCTTTAATTTTACAAAACTAATTTATGTTAAAGAAAAGGTGTGTAGCTCACCAGTCTTTCTATAAAAATGGTCTGATGATGAATTTTTCTTTGTGCGTTTTAGTGATGCTATGACTTAGGTTTGACTGTTCCGTCTTTCTGGGGAAGATAAAAAATGGAATTTATATTGTTCATTATTTTTACAGCTCAGTAGAAAGTGCAAATAACATTCATAAAACGTAGATGGCCAGATAAAATTATAAAATATTATTAATTAATTAACCTGAGATCCTGATCATATGAATGCAATGTTTGTTTTTTACTATAGGATGTGAGTTTATACTGAGAAAACGCAATGCTAATATTATAATCTCCTCATGATTTTACGGTGTTTTGCCTTTAAAATGTCTCTTACACCAAAATATGGAATGGTCACTAATGTTGTAACTGATCCCATATACAGGATACAAGATTAAAGAAATACTACCTCTAGACCCGTATAAAATAAAAAGCCAATGAAGAAAATTCTATTTAAACAGTTCTAAATACAGGACCTTTTTGAAGAGAGAAATGGAACGCAATATTTTTAAAAGGGAGCCTCTGGCTTAGCGTGTGTAGCAGAAGGTGTAAGGATAATAGGTGTATTTTAAGTGAGAAACATTGAATGTTTAGTGTGCTTACTTGAAAAAGCAAATTGCAACCTCCTGTCCTTTATGTATTTACAAATGCAGCATT
>VXBO01000350.1:130616-210438 GCA_013400135.1 Rhinoptilus africanus
ATTTATGTAAATGAAATATTTCAGAGGAAGGAAAAATGTGCACAACTTTATTCAGAATAATTTTACAATGGAAAAGTGAGATTTTTGAACAGCTTTTAATAAACTATTTCATGTATTTGTTGCTCTTTTGATGGACTTTTTAAGGAACATTTATGTGTAAGCCAGTGGGAATAGCACACACGGCTGCAGGAAAATAATGCAAATTTTGACATTTGAGGTTCAATAATTTGAAGCTTTGTTAACTTCTAATACTAAAAAGATAGTATTTTGTTGTAAGCAAGCAGTGGAATTACTGAGACTATGCCCTGGCCCTTAAAGTGAAGAAAGTCAGGAGATGTTGGTTTTCCTGAAGCCTGAGCATTTAAGTCAACTGACACTCACTCTTTTTCTGAAGCAAACTGCTACTCCTACATTTTTCAAAACTTCTTTTGCTCTGTCTTTCCCGCACTATATCTTTGATATATTAGACCCAAGATATCCAGAGGCATGTAAAACAAATAGAAGCCCAACTCCTGCTGGAATCCAATGGAAGTTCAATATCTTCCTCCTCTGAAAATCCCAGCCTGTGTGATCAATGTACCTTTTTTTAAAATCTTTGGCGTTTTTATTGATTGTAACACAAAAACTTTAACAAATACACAGTCATGGAGTGTAACTTAGATGAGGAGGAGTTTGGATATTTGAAGGAGGGTGATTAAATGGTCTGAATTAGGCTGTGAAACATATTCTATCTGTGGGAGGATAGAATTTGGCAAGAATGGGTTGGCAGGACAGAGGAATCCAAAGCTTGATTCTGACTTCTCCTGTGATTCATCTTTATACTGGAGTGGGGGGAAAAAACGTGAAGAATGCCTGTGAGGATCAGGGAGGAATGAATACCTGCTCACAAAAGAGGATTTCAGTTTGTCTCTGTCACTCACCTTTTTGATCTCATGTGGGAACAGGTGGGAAGATAGGGAGGAAGATTATCATCTAGATGGATTTATTAACAGCTATAATATAGAGGCTCTTAAGAGAGAGATTTGCTAAGATATACTTGTGCTACAGTTCTTGTAGGTATCCTAAGAGAATTGAACATGTAATAAAATCCTTTTGAATGTAGATCATTGGAACTTGGGTTCACTGATAAGTTACTAAGTTCAAACCAAAATCAATGTATTCAGTGATAATTATGCATTAATGATGTGTTCCAGGGAACTCGGGTGCTCAAGTAGTTATTCCAAGCCTCTTTCTTTTTCTAGCAGTACGGCTTTATTTTTAGACTATATTCTTCTTGTCAACTCAAATTTAAATGGCTTCAGTCCACCCTAGCATCAAAATAAACATTTGTATGTACCTGATACATGTAAGATCTCTTCTTGTCTTTTGAGGTGCTAATGTGTAGTTCTTTGAATGATCTTTTCTAGCTCTAGGGATAGCACTGTGTAAGGAATCGTGATGTTTGAGATTTACTACCAGTACCATTTAACACTGATTCAGCATTTAAAACTGGCAAGCTTCACCATCTTGAGTTTAATATTCTGTTATACGAGGTTTTTATTTGTATTGAGAAATCAAACAAAAATGTCTTACGGATGTGGAATGCCAAGACAGGCTTCCTCTTTTGCCTTTTTCTTCCAAAGCTCTAAGAAGGGATTGGTGAAGAGGGTGTGAGGAAGCATAGCAGACCTGGAAGCTCCCCTTGGTCAGGCAGACCTCTTTTTAGGAAGTTGCTAACCGATATGTACACTAGGGATAGCTAAATTCCAGCACCTTAAAGTGTGGAATTGTAGGATTTCCAGTCTGTAAGGGTGGGGCAACTCGCGGAAGTCTCCAGATCTGTGACTCCCTGAGGTCATCCATTCCCTATAGCAGCTTGCTATGGAAGGAAAGATCTGAGCTAAAAGTAAAGAAATTATAGGATAAGATGCCCTCAGGTAATTTTAGAAAGCTTTCTTCCTCCCTGGCTCCCACAGAAATTCAGCTCTGCTACCAAGTTGAATGTTGTACTGGTTTTCAGCCAGGAGAGTTGGAAGGACTGGGGGTGATTGATAAAGGATGTTTCACAGAGATGAAGCAGTTGTACTCTGGGAGTTGTTTTAAATTGGAAATCCAGTAATAAGCTTCTATAGCGAGTCTTTGCTGCCGCTCACATGGCATGTTGAAGGACGAGGTGCGTCCTGAAAGGTAGAAGCACTTGATTTAATTTCCTAATGTGTACATCCAATGTAAATGGTGAAAGAATTTTGCCTTTGAGGCACAAAACTTGTACAGAATGTAAATTAACTTCAAAATGAAATAATTCATGGTTCTGAGGACAAATAACATAATGGTTGTTATAACCATGTTTATGAAATGCTAAACTTTAACACACAGCAATCAGCCAAAGCTATAAGGCAGTGTAAAAGACTGCACACTTAATAATTGTAAATGTTACATAAGTGCGAGTCGCTTGATTAAATTTATTAGAAATGTGTTACGAGCATTTTAAGAAATAAAGCATTTATCACAAAACGATGATTTCTTCACTTAAGCTCATTAGGAAATCACACATCAATTCATGCATAATTACAGGGGAATTTCTGCCACTCACTACAAATCATTACCACATTAGCTAAAGTTGACTTAATTTATCTATGATTTGGAAACGGTGGTATCTAAACAGGAAAATTAGCTTATACAGAGGATGAAACTATCACATTGTCACAAAGGACTTAGCCTCCTCTTATTTGTTAGACAAAGATGCACCTTTTAACTCTTTTATATGTAAAGCTCGTACTTTTCAATGAGCTCTAAAGCTTTTCTTTCCATGTCAGAATCCCATATTATGTATCCAGTGCCAGGTACTTAATGAATCATTGATAGTCAAGGCACGTATACTTGCGCCAGACATACTCATTGTTTTTAATGATCATTGCAGTTTGAGATTGAATTGAAAGGGTTTGGGGGAGGCTGGGAGATGGGGAAGGAACAAGTTTTGCAAGTGCTGGTAAGCTAGTCCCACAGCAGCCGAGCAGAAAATGAGCATTCGGCCAACACCCCCAGCATTTGTGCTGCCCTGTCTTTACATTCCCACAATGTTTACGGTGGACATAGCCCTCCCGTGGCCTGTTGCACCTTCTTTATTTCCTAAACTTTGCATAAGTTTGAGGATGGTGTGTAATTGATAGCATGCAAGCTAAAGGTGTGACTGGTCACCAGGTGTTTCTTTTACAGACAGTTTGCATGTTTTCTGTTCCTTAGTTCGCAAGTACTACTTGTGAAGGGGTATCTTAGGCTCAGAATAATTAGGCTGTGTGGTCATCTGTCCAGGAGGTGTGTAGAAATGTAATCTCTGAGACTCAGGCCTGTATATTTAGGGAGAACTTGCTCTGTAACTTTCCAGCCTTTCACTACGAGGCATGACTTAGTTCAAGCATTTCTCTATTCTGTATTCAAGTGCTGTATCATTCTTACTATTGGAAAGTACTTATGTCACAATTATTAACTCTAATTAGAAGGGGCTTTTGTCTTTTTTAATCTGGGGCTTTTCTATGATATGCATTACAGTTATAACACAAGCAGTCATGTTGGCATGTTTCAAGAAACAACAGGCTGTGCATAAATAAGTGAAGGAAGGCAGATGAAGAAAGGTTGAACTAAGTCAGATTCTTTCTAAATTGGCTTCGCTGTCAGAAATAATGTACCTGGAAATACACTCTCAGTTTTGTAGTGAAGTACTGATACTTTGTTTTCGTCAGCCCTCCTGAGGGGTTCTTATGTGTCCTTTGTTTGGGGTCTTTTGTATTAGCTCGGGATCTGCAAGTTGAAAGTTATGCTCCTCCTTCCACATTAGTACCTCACATTTATAGACTGAAGCATTGTTTCCTGTTTCTTTCTGAATTTATCTCCCTGGCAACATGTAAGCCACTTGTGATTCTTTTGCTAGTAACTTTTACTTCGTTTATGGTCTCAAATACAATTTTAAGGGCTGTTGTTTTCCGAGTAAGATGTAATGTTGAATCATGTGTGGTAAGTTCATAATTTTCAGTGGCATTAGCACATTTTCTTGTTGTTTTTTACATCCTTTAGTTAGGTAGGATGTGAGGTTGCACAAGTTGGCTGTGCCAATGAAATGACTTGCTACTGCCAAAAGGGGTAGTCCTGCTCCCTCCTCCTTTCTGCTTCCCGTCTGACCCTTTGTTGAGCTGACTCAACATACTAAACCAACAGAGAAATGTGCGCTTTTTTCTAAAAAACACAAAGCTTTCCTATCAGTGTTGGAAGCTGAAAAGTCTTTGACAAGTCCACACATTTCAGTGCCTTTGAATTAATGGATTCGTTCAGGTATCTTAAGAAACTTCACATATACAGTCACAATGTCTCTTGAATGTGTTTTAATGATCTTTTTTTCTTTTACTATTGTTCCTCATTTTAGTATGATAAGTAATAATTTCATATGAGAGTGATGATTGCCATTGAAATGGATGAATATGTTATAAAAATAAAGTAAATTTGACAAGAAATCTGCCACTTCCACTTTTAAGAACTGTAAGGTATCCACCTACATCCTACAATTATAAGCAAATAGTTGTATCGCAGTATCTTGTTAATACATGCATTGTCTATCCATTCAAAAACAAAGGTTAGAGAAGGGCTTCTTAATTTGTGCAGCTTTTAGTATTTTAGGGAATTTTCTTTCTTTAATCTTGGAATAGTCATTTGTAACCAAATCAGTGATTTGATATACTGAAGGAATTAAGTTCTTAAATCTCCTTGCATGTAAAACTCACGCTGTACGCAGATCTCATGTTTTCAGCTTTCATTGCTACTGGAATTTCAAGTTGGTTTTGATTAATCTTGAAGTGGGCATTGCATCCTAGGTAGGAGGCAGCATGTTTGACAAAGGACGCCAACTTTGGCGATGGATGAAGACATTGTAATGGTAAAAAAGAAGGAGGGGGGGGTGGCAGGGGGCAGGCAGGGGGAGAAATCCAAGAAACCAATCTGAGCAGCCATTCTACTGGGGTGACAGCCGCAGTTTAGTACATTGTATCAAAATGAATGGGCTTTGCATAATTGATTTCAACATACTAGTAGCCTGAGGTCTAAGCTGCTCTAACCCAGAATTTATTAGCCATGCTACAAAGACAGGAGAAAACTGTGCAGTCTGCTACAGGGGAGGTAGAGAATAGCATTGCTATTAGAGTAAAAGGTTTAAAAGTAGGACAGTGCTACTAAGAGAAACCCCTTTTGTATATTTATTGGGGTTATTCTGTTCATCTCATTCAAATATCATAAAAAGCTATTTTAAAGTCTTTGTGCAATACCAAAACCTGAGAATTAAAATCTTACTACTCAGTAGGTTTTATTACCTAATTTGAATGGCATCCCTGCGCAAGTGTAATAGCTGTGTTGTGAGATCTCTCTTGTAACTGTGATGCTTTTTGAATAATCTCAGCAAAAATACAGACGCAAAAATAAGTAAGATGCTCTTATGGGATCTGCTTTACTTACTTGTTGTTGCACATTCACACGCTTACAGATACTAGTTTTAATAATGTTCTGCTTTGCTGTGAATCAACAAGTATGTTTCCTGGAGTTTCCTAAAGAGAAGAGGATTGTGCATATCACAGAAGCACATATAACTATGTTACAGAATGTGAAAACACTAATAGTTGGATGTGAAGTTATTGTGTTGAACAAATGAGAATATGTAATTTTAATGTCCAGTTTCCTTGAAGCATTGTCAAAGTATGTTGCTGAGTGTTGTTTGTTTTGCTTTGGCTCTTCTGGAGAGGAACTCGTGAGTGTAGGGAGAGACTGGATTCATGCAACAGACTCCTGAGAATAGAGCGATATATTTGGTAGAGGAAAAAAATAATTAATTTTTTTTACTAGAATCAAAGATGGGTAGTTGCAGGTGAAGGACTGGGAAACGAGATTTGAATGAACTAATGTGTTCAATGTCAGGATTCCCAGGCTATTAGACTTTTCTTCAGAAGACCATGACAAAGCTCTTCATTAGTGTTCGTTACGCTTCATCCGGCAATGTGAAATATTGAGAGTGGCTCCTTTAAACATGAGTATTCTGCATAGATCAGCATCAAGCACCTTAATTATGCCCTTGCTCATATAAGGAGCTAAATGGTATTAAGAAGAATATTGTACATTTATCAGTAGTGGTAGTGTTTACTCTGAGTGGATCCGGTGCTGTGATTGACTGAATGGGGTTCACTACTCTATAATTAGCAGACTTTATAACCTATTTTTTAAAAGTTTGACTAAGGAAAGTCTGAGTAAATAGAATTCCATGCTACTGGAAATGTTTTATTCATTTATATTTTTATTTGTACTACTTTCACAGAATCTTCATAACCTTGACAGAACTCTAGAGGTTGCTGAAATATCCTATATTGTTGAAACAGAGACTACCTCAGAAAGACAATGATGTGACTCTTGGTCATTTTTGTTCAGTCGTAGGCTACTTAAGCTTGTGACATGCCTCGCAACAGAGAGTTACGAATAGGTTCAGGTGACCCATTCTAGTGGTTGTATTGATCCATAGGACCCATTTTTAAGTATCTTTTCTGTTCTGATAAAGCCGTCTATTTGTTTCAGAGGTTGAATCATGATTTTTGAGATTTATGCTGACATCGTTGAAGGGGAAGAATATAGACCAGGTTGTAACAGCTTGAAAAATATTCCTATATTGTTCTTGAGAATGTCTGGCAGAGCCCATCAGGAAAAAGTTGTGTGGCAGTTCAGCTTTGCCTTGCACAGCAGGTTTGACCGATTGTCGGAGGAAATAACTGTTAATAATAATAATGATAATAATGGTAATAATAGTAGTCCTGGATGACTGGTTGGGAGCAGCAGCAGGCCTGCCGTTTTTTTGGGTTTTTTTTTTTTTTTCTTGTTTGCAAAGAATCTAAGATAGATTTAGTGCCTTTTTTACATTAAAATAAACATTAGTGGAAATTTTGGATTAGTGTAACATGCCTTTTCCATCAAAGAAGCCTTGTCAAATGTTGGTCAAAAACTTCACAATTCCAATAAATCTTGATGTGGAATTCTTGCTCTATGGAGTCCTGGATGATAAAGGTTAGTATGTGAGATAGACAGAAATTTCTTAATTGTTTTCACATCTTTTCTCTGAAGTTTGTCCCTCAGAAGAGGAGACAGGCAAAATAATCAGGCTCAGTTTTGAAATGCAGAAGCCAATTCTTCACTGTTTTGAGCACCATCAGATTATACGAATGTCAGCAGGGAGCCAAGAATCCTCAAAATGAGTGGTCACAGGAACATCAAACAAGAAGGAAACGTACCCTTGTTCAATTCCTTTCTGTTTCAAGTGGCTTGCAACATTTGCACGCGTACAGACATCTTCACTAGTTTCATCTTGGTGCAACAGAGTTCTGAATAACCCTTTTCAAATATTTTGAAGAAACACGGGAGGAGAAAGACAGAGAATCTTTGATATGAATCACAGTCTGTACCTTGCAAAGCTGGTCATGGAATCTGTTTAAAGACCTAGTAGGCTGTCTGTGCTCCCCCAGCACAACAAAATAGCGCTGACATAAAACGATGGCTAAATTTTCAAGGGGAATGTTTACAGTAGCTGTAATGGCAAGAATGCGGAGAAAGAAATTAAAAAGCTGAGTGTGTATGTGCTCATTATGAATGAAGATAGTGTAATCATAGAATGGTTTAGGTTGGAAGTAGCCTTAATGATCATCTTATTCCAACCCCCCACCCCGAGACCAGGTAGCTCAAAGCCCCACCCAACCTGTCCTAGAACACTTCCAGGGATGGGGCATAATCCGGTGCTTTCTGTTATAGAGACCTCATTTTAAATTGTATACAACTTTTCACATCACAGGCATTTGGGGTGAACTCCTTCAAGCCAAGTATCTGCCTCTGGCTGCTTTGTGGGAGGGTTTCAAGTTTGTCCATTTCTGAGAATGAGTTCAAGGAGCAAAGATGTTTTGCCTATCTTGAAATAAATGCATACCTATTTTGCTTTTGAAGCTCTAGTCTGTTTTCAAGCAGAGACTTGAAATTTAGCAGGGCATCCATCCAAGTCTACATTTAGCTATGTTAAGTTCTCCGTTTTTGGTCAACTTGTGAGCCTCTGAAAATCTAAGCTAGTTTGCACAGCAGGCAGACTTGTCGGAACCTAATGGCTCAAGATTCACAAAGGTGTTCAGTCTTCTGATAAGCTGTAGATTTGGGGGGTGGGGAAGTAGATATTTAGGTAGGAGCTGTAAGTCGAAATACATTTGTGTATATTTCTCTAGGGCTCTGAAGATTCTGTCTCCATGCAGCATGGCCTATCCCTTTGGGTATTTTTGATGCCCACTCAACTGAACACACTTTATCGTAGGGCTTTGGGGTCTGAGTTGGTTCTTCTGTTGTTTAATCTTTTCCTGTTGCAGCAGTGTGCAGTGCCAGGACTGATTTTCCCCTTGTCTTCTCTGAGCTCTTGCTGTTGCAGCCTGAAGGAAAGCTGGCATGACTGCATGCAGTGTGGGGGAGGTTGGGTGCAGAAACCCCAGGAGGGGCCTTGGGAACTGGGGAGAGCNAGGGTCTTTGGAGGAGTAGAGGCAGAGGAGAGGGGACTGGTGTGTGGAAGAAGAGATAGCAGGTGGGGTGGGGGCAAGCAGAGCTGAGATTAAACAGGGCCGAGGGGATGGGAGAGCAGGAGGAAGTCAGATGGTTGCAATAGGTGCTGAAGTGGCTGGCTGTCAATGGAAATAGAGGGGAAGAACAGGAATTGTGGCCTGGGGTACTAGTTTTTTTCTCAGCAAATAGAAATTTGAGAATGAAATAAAACCAGCATTAAGCTTGCTTGGTGACATCTCTCGTGTGCATGTTAAATATTTGGTTTAATGGTATATTTTTAAATACATGTTTCTTTTAGAGTGCAGGATCTTTGGGGCTCTGATCCTGCTTGATTGTGACTGCTAAAATATTGTGTATGTTTGTGGCATGCTAATGTTTTTATTCTGTGAAAATTAATATGCAGTCATTACTGTTTCCTAGTTGCATTAAAGTATTACATATTAGCAGTTTTACTGAATCTCTCCTGTTCATTATTTTTGGTATTTAGGTGTGAGGCTCTTTGTGTAGACCTGCAAGAGCGGGCTTTCATAGGTGTTTTTGCTTCTGCTAAACACGATAGCTGTAAGGAAAAGCTCTTTCTTTTATGAAACTGTCTTTGTTTTTTCCTACTCTACCCTAGTTGCAGGGAAAATTAGATTAACAAAAACATACATATGTACCCTGATTAAATCTTTATTTCTATTCCATGATCAGCAGCAAACTGGTGCATTAGTAATAAAGCATGCCTCTGCCATGGGGCAGAGCTGAACTCAGAGGCAGGCTCATCCTCCCACACCAGTGCCAGCATTGCTGATTAGATAGCTGCCATGGAGAGTTGTTTGGGGAGGGGGAGCTTGTGTGAGTGGGAGGGCAAAAATCTGCCTGTTTGCTGACTACAAGAGTAGATTGGGTTCCCCTACCAGCTGCTGCTCCAGAGTTTTATATTATTTGTTCTCTTATCATTATGTCCCTCTTATCCACAGCTAATTCACAGTAAAGGCACCTTACCTCTAGCTAAGAAAGCAAGAGAGAACAGGTGTTCTGCCCTGAGAGTGGTCTCACAAGGAATAGCGTAAAAGCTGTGCAACTGGCATTCCCCTTCTCCCCTCCCCAGCCTTCCTGTGCTCACTTGTGATTTAACATTATTTCCCTAGGCAGCAAGTGGTCTGGGAGCTGGAATACAGAGTTTACATCCAAACAGGGGGAAGATACATGGCAGCTGCTGCAAACATAGCTTGCAGTGTGTATCCACTCAGTCAGCTCTCCTTGGTTTTCTGACTGGTTTCTTATTGACTGTCTCATTTCAGAAGGCAAAGAACCAGCCTTCTTGAGAAATACCTGTGGCCCTCTGTTGTCTTTGGCATGATACAAATGGAATTCTTTGCCCAGAAAATAAAATTACTTACAACTGACATACACTCATTTTGCTAAGAAACTTGGAAGTGTTCTTTCCCTCGATGTTGAATGACTTTGTTCTTCAGACCTGTTAAGAATTAAAGAGAAAGATTCCTCATCATGGCTTCTCTCAGCATAACAATGAGTTTGTCTCTGGCGTAGGTGATTTTCAACTAGAAGTTGTTGGTCTGTTTGTGTACTCGTATACAGTAACGTCATATAAAAATTAATTATTTTAGGATGCTTACCTTGGGCTGTCTTGCTTTCAGGTATTCATACACAAAGCTGGCTTAAGACATCTCAGAAGTGCAGGCAAAGTTGCAATTCTCTGCTCTGAGGATGAAGGCCAGGACGGGAAAGCCATTGCTGCTGTAGGGGGAGAAGCACTGATGTGAGCCACCCTTCCTTCCCTCTCCAGGTAACCGCTGCCTTACATACTCCAGCCCCTTCCTTGCTCAGTAGTGCAGGAGCCGTTGCCAGCATAGCTGTCCTTGCAGAGGTGAGGTGAAGTAGGCGTTGGAGCTGTATTGCTCCTCCCAACAGAGTGGTACCCTGTGGAACAGCTTGCCTTTCTTGTGGGTAGAGACAGCCCTTCATAAGCAAACCTTTACACTGCAGTTATTAGGAAAAAGGGAATTTGTTGTAAAGCAATTACAAATAAGAATAAGTGACCTGTAATTTTTAGTGCAGTGGTTTGGCTTAGTTTTGCTTAAAGAATCAAGCTAATGGAGTCCTTTAAAGTCCTTGAAGTAATGGTTCAAAACAGCTAGTAATTGGTGAGTGGCAGGCAGCTTTTTTTTTACCCAAATCTGTCTACTAAATGTTTGTTTCTGCCTGTTGTTGTCTGTGTGCTGTTTCGTCAAGTAGTAGTTGTGGGCTGACTAAACAAGACATGCATCATAGTCTGCTAGGGAGGGTGGTTTCCTTAGAAGCTGTGAAAGTGTCCACGTAGTTGAATTAATACACAAGTTTGGCTTCCAAATCTGTATGCAATATCCTGATTTTTCTAGGGTTCTGAGCAGCTGTTGCTCCTTAATAAGTTTGATACTCAGCCCAGCTGAATGCATGTCTAAGTAGGACTATATTGACCTTTTGTGGTTAATGATGTTACTGTTGTTTTCAGAGCACACCTTACTTGCATATGCTCTTAGGTATGCATGTGTCGAGTTTAGGAACTGGAAAAGAATGTGATTTTATAGCTGCCTCTGAGCTGTACTTTTTGAGCATGGAAGTAGAAGAGCAGCCAGTCCTGCTTACTTTGCATTTGTTTTTGCTAATTTAAAGGAAGAAAATCTCTGAAGAAGCTGAAGTGAGGGAGGATGAGCGATTTTCTGAACTTCTGCATATTCAGTTACTGGTAGGTAATTCTTCTGAGAATTTTTTTGATATATACCTACTTGTGGATCTTTAACTCCAGATGCTAATCGAGGAGAGTACTAATTAAACAATGACTATCCTTCCAAAGTGCCCCTCTAGAGAGATTTCAAATCCAAAGCTGCACAAAGAAAGCACCAAGATGTTAATTTCCCTAACAGAAATGTTGCACAAAGCTGCCCTAAACCTCCAGTCCCTAACTCCTACAAAATGTGGTTTATTTGAAAAAAAATTTTGAATAGGAGATGATACTGAGGATTACGTACTAGTCTGTTACTGATGCTACAGAATAATCTGTGTAACTTCATAGAGGCATGCCTTTTCCAGACAGTGATTTAACAGCTTGAAATCAAGTTTATATAATCTAGTGTTCCCATATAATGGATGTGGTTTGGGGAAGAGCACTCATAAAGGCTATTCATTGATTGAAATGGAAATTCTAAACCACCTTCGGCAAGAGTGTAGGTATAGGATGTAAAACAACATGGTCCCTGTGGAACACAGTAAAATGCAAGTCAGCCATTAAACCTTTTAGTTCATCTATTCCCTCTGCAGATTTTACAGCTATTAAAAAGACCATCTTTAGGGCTAAGTGCTAAGGAGGCTCTTACCCAAACACTGTCTAATCCTGCATCTTGAACATGGAGATTATAGGAAGGATGGAGACCATTTATGAACCTTTGGGGAACAGGTGCATGGTCAGTACTCCCCCCCTCACATCCCCCAAGAAAGTCTATAAAAATCTTTCTGTTCTGTTCTGTTCTGTAACAACCAAAAACATGAAAGAAGTACCATGCTGAAATAGTAAATTTTCAGATAGCAATGGCTACCTTGTTTAAAGACATTACTTTTTAAGGACAGATACTCAAGGATTATGTGGTTAGCTGCAATCAGCTAGTGGTTGACTGAACAAAAATATCTTCTGCTGTGATAGTTAACTAAGTCTGAACCAACCATCCGTTGCTAAATACTAATATTTTGGAAGGACTTCCTGACTTGGGCAGCCATGTTTCTGTAGTTGACGACCTGCATTCAGCAGGAATTGCTGCTGGCCAGGAGTGAAGATTCCAGAGTGCAGCAGAGAACTGCCTGGGGCAAGTCATAGGAAATGGTGAGAAGCTGCTGTTGTCAGAAGCTACAGCAGTGGTTTGAGAATATCTTAATACCCACCTGGAGCCTATAGAAATCATTGTCCTTTGATTTTTCTGAGGACATACGGAAGAAGATGAAACAGGTAGAAGCATGTGTGAATTAATTTCCCTCACTCAGCAGGGATCCATGTTTCTGATGACCAGTTTTCTTCACCACAACTGGATAAAAGTGGTTGTTGAGGGGAATAATTGTATCATCTTCTTCCCTAACAAGATGAGTAGGACAGTGTGGTTCAACTGAGAGCTCATGGGATGCTTTTGCCCCATTAACTGCTTTATTTTCCCTGGAGGAGAAAGGCAGTTGCCTCAAAAGAAATGCAGCTGAGGGGGTGGCATGCTCCCTCCTTTGCTTGTTCAGTCTAACAAGGAGTGTCGGGTGATGGCACTGGGAAGGCATAAAGAGAACGATGAGGAAAGGGCTGTTGCTGGAAAGGGAAGTTTCAGCACTTACTTCCCTTAGCAGCAGCAGCACCCTGAATCTCTGGGGTGGCAGCAGCAATCCAGCCATTTCTTAGAGTGCTGACACAGGAAAAACCTTCCTCACAGGTGACAGTGAATATGTTTGATCGGTCAGAAGTATTTCAGACATATTCACAGTGAGTGCACCTGTGTTTTATCTGGTGGGGTGGTCCTATGAGCATTGTGTGTTTCTAGGTTTCACATCTGGCATCCACTTTGTCCCTGAGAAGCAGCAGCAGTTTTCACCTAGTACAGGCAATCTACAAATCCCACCTAGCCTTACAACAGGGATGTCAGAGACTTCTTAAGAGAACCCTGAAGACTGTGAGTACCTGCTTGACAGAATGTATAGGATAAGCGAAGCTGTGCAGAGTGACCGCACCATTTGCACAGCATGTGAGTGCACCTATGGAGTGTTCAAATGACAGAATGCAACTGGCAATGGGGATACCAGGAAGCACTGCTCCTGATTTACACCCCCCTCCCCCAACACTCCCACTGCCAAGTAATACAGCCAGGCAACTGTTTTGGCTGCTAGGAAGCCCTCCAGGCTTTTCTACAAACCCTGCCTCCTTATCTGAATCAGCTGAATAAAAAAGTTATTTTTGTACCTGTGTGCTAACATTGGCTGCTGCTAAAATGATCATAAAGGTGCTGTGGAGGCAGTCTCAACACCAGCAGCATGTTGGGAAAGGACAGGATATACTTGTTTGTCAAACATATTTTTGTCATTTTAGCAATGTGCGATATTAATAAGGTCCAGCGATATTTCCAGACTGTATGCAGCTATGTCCTAGGTCAATGATATGCAGAGAAGAAAACTTTCTTCTGCCCAGAAAAGGATGGTTAGGTATCTGCAGGGTTTTTTCTGTATCAGTTTGCTTCTGGACTGACAAGATGTATTTTCATGCTAGGGGAAAACAATTTGACTGCAGTTCTGTATCAAGCTAGTTTAGGACTGAGCCTGTAACTGCCAGTTTAGATTTTCCTTATCAATTAACAATTTCTGTGTACTGTGAACATTTTGGATTAATTTTTATAGGTGATTTCTGTTGATAAATGTTGGTAAGGACTTATCAACTATGCATAGTAGCTATTTCAAGATTTTTAATTTTTTTAAAAAAATTTTTAAAATAATACATAGACTTACTTATTGCCTTATTTGGATAGCTCTACCTATCAAGGGAGCCAGTGGGTAGTCTGGTCGATACAGTGATAAAAGTCATGTTGCTAATGCAAAACCTGAAGATGTTTTTTTTTATGTAGTTGCTATGGACCTACTGAGTTGCTACATATAGAGCTTGAGCTTTTGCTGTCTTGCATGTTGTTTATACGCTGTAAAGACGGTAGTCTAACTGCTACCAAATCGGAGTGGAAGCATTTTGCACTTAAGTTTGTTCAGGTGTAAAGCAGTGCTGGAGGGAGGAGGCTCTGGAGAATATAGCCATCAGATTCAATCATTATCTGTGAGAAGAACAGATGCTGCAGTCTAGAGGCAGGCAGGAGTGTGAACTGATGTGCTGCACATTCATCACAGTATGCTGCTGATATTACTTAAAATCCTGACTTACAGCCGCACTATTCCTCAGTGCTCCTAAACAGCGCAGTGCTGCTCAAACTGTGTGGTGGGCAAATGGCTTCAGGTGTGGACAAGCATACTCATACACTCAGGTCTCACACCTGCAGATTTTTGAGTGTAACCCCCTAGGGAGGAAAAATTAGTCTGTTAGCTAATTTCACAACAGAGTACCAAACATTTCATAGCCATTAAAATCCTTGTGTACTGTAGCTTTCTGGCTGCGTTCCAGCTTTTACTGGCAAACACTTCCTTCAGATTAGCTGTCTTTTAATACACTACTTTTGCAAGAGCCTGGTGATGCTAAATTTCAGTTTAAAGTAATATACGTTGTTGGATTTTACACTTCTTTGCTATATGTGTTGAAAATGTGCTTGACAGCCTTGAATTAGCTGGAAAGAGTTGGGAGGGGGAGTAATCAAACAGAATAAAATGGTTATTTGGATTGTTAAGTACTTGTGCCTGAAAGTACTGAATCATCTTACTTGTTTTGTACAAAGTTAGATGCTGGTGCTTTGCTACTATGTAGGCAACCATCGTGCACCCGCAGCAGCAGCTTGCACAAACAGCCTTGGGGATAGCCGTCATCTTTATTAAGAGAGTTGCACTGTGTATTGTGGTTTTGTCTACAAAATCTTGCAGAGAGATGCTGGAAAGGTTTGAATGTCTTGTGAGCAGCGTGGCACTTGTGATAATTATCAGAGCTTATCTGTAGTGCCGCTTATTTGAGAAATTAAGCTCAAGATGTGGTGCAGGCTGCTTATGGTACAACTAACTACATCTTGATGCTGTCTTTCTCACAGAGACCATTTAATCATATGGCAAATTCATATTGGATCCTTAGAGCTGTACAAAAAGGTTAGAGGAATAGATAAAGAGTATAAGCTAAAGAATCATCATACTAGAATGGGAATATGAGCTCACCTGCCTGTTTAGCTGTGTTTTTCAGGAGCTTTGGTAAACACAGGCTTATATTTCAGATGATGCGAATCATCCTTTCTGAAAAATCAAGGCCTTGTAAATTTGCTTCACGTTAGACATCCCAAATCAAGATTTTCAGATACTAATGTTCCTCTTATTTTTCAAGGCTAGGAGAGATGGGACAAGGTCTTCCCTTACATACATCACTATCATGTTAGTCTCTTTGGGTCTTTGTGTTGATCAGAGATTTCTCAGGCATTGGTTCATCCTGGACAGGTCGCTTGCCTTCCCTAACCTAATTGCCCCCTTTTTCCCCCCTTCTCACAAGACTGCTACATGACTGCCCAGAAGCTTCTTTGCAAGGCATAATTTTCAATCCTTCTGATTCTAGCAAGCTAATTGGGGAAAAAACGTCCTAAGATAATAGTGAATTATAAAAGTTAGATAGAATGTTTTGATTATGATGGTCTATTTTCCTGTTTGGTAGAAACACATTCTTGATGGTGAAGTCTATCTCGCAGTATGGAGTGGTTTGAGGATTGCAGTTTGTACTTGGTATAACTAGACACGTGCAAAATTCTGTAATGCTAGAACAGTTCTCTACTTAGCCGAGACTAATGTTATTAAAGGAAATGGTGGATAAATTAGGAAATGAACATCCTGTTGCCAGGTCAACCACATTCCTTATTTGTATGTATCAGTGCCTGTATGAGGAGGATAATATGTAGTGAGGAGAGACAAGAGCTGCAAGCTCTCCATAGCACCGTGGGAGGGAAAGGTTATAGAAAATAATGCCTTTAGCAACAGTGACCTAAACTCTTCATTCTCTTATCGCTCTGTGTACATGTCAGTGAGAAAGAGGGAGAATTATTAAAAGGATCAAAAGGCAAAATTCTGTTTCTTAATTAACTGTCTTTCAGTTTCCTGAGGACACACACAACATATTTCTGTGTGTTTTCTGAGATTTCACTGGTGATGAGAGACAGTGCATCAAAGATATTGCCTTACTTAAACTGCCCTCAATTTCTTTGTGTTTACAGTAGATGATTTTCTGCATTCCCAGGTTTTGACTTTAATCCTGTAAATGTTTTTTTTAGGGCTTCATTACTAACTTTCTTGTGCAATCTACTTGCTATGGAAAAAAAAAAAAAGGAAAAGAAAGTTTGATTTTTTTCTATTTACACCACCAAGCAAAAGGTTGTGGTGTTATGATGAAAAAGTGTAGTGGTCACAGTCTTTCCTTTTTCTAGGCTGATGATATTGGAAGTGTAAAGATCTGTTCATCTGTGTGAGAAACAGTGATGTTTTAATTAGACAGTTTAAAGCCAGTTTCACCATTAAAGCTGTAAAGTGCTTATTTGGGGAGTGTGCCCAGTATCTTATTGGGACTCTTTTCCAGAAAATTAGGTGTCATTCTAGCTCTGGTCTCTTGTTCCCCATGTGCATAAGGGTTAGGAATACTGTGGTGGGAAAAATGTGCTCATGCTTGAAACAGAAGCAGTGCCTGTCTCTTTTCAGCAGGTATCCTTGCAGCCTATTAAGAGTTGCACAGATGGACTCCAAAGGGAGTCTCTTTCAGTCCTTTAACTGTAATGACACAAACCAAGACAATTTTTTATAAGTGAGGTTTATAAGTTGGCCTTCCAAATAAGTGCAATTTTATTTTCTGCTGGGTACCCAGCACTTCTTGTTTCAATCTGCAGAGGACTACTAGGTGCTCAACGTTTAAGAAAACAGGGCACTTACGTAAGTACCTACATGCAGATGTAAGTCTGACAGGCACCCAGTTTTCAAAGTCTTGCCTACTGGGTGCAGTGTGGGTGGCTGAGAAATTTTAGGTAGGCTCCTTGGGGCTGTGAGATGGAACCGTTGATACAGAACACTTGTTTTCTAGCTGGCAATAGTTTTATGAAAAGTGACTGTTAATCTTTTCTGCTCTAATGTGTTTCCTTTTCCTTCCCATGCTTCATAAGACATTCTTCATTTGACTGTGGGGAAATCAAGCCTAAAGTATTGTTGTATCATGTGTTACAGCTGCTCCCATGTAATTTTCTGTTTTATTTGCATAAGAGAACAGGATTGAAGTACTCTTCTTTCCACCAAAGATTTCTGTTTTGGTGAGAAGGAAAAGAAAACCAACAACATTTGTCTCATAGGTTTGTAAACCTGTAGTTTCATCTTTACAAAAATGCTGTACAGAACAAAGGGTAACAATGACTTTTGCAGAGATTGTACAAAAGAGAGCACAGGGGGAACCCAGGGTACTTTATTATTTCTGAAATGAAATTGCGGTGAAGAAGGGACATTTTTCTACACATGAAAGCTCTGTCTTTTTTTCTCTTTCAGCCAGCTCTGAAGGTAGTAATACAGTATTTGTCTTCTGTTTAGGATAAGCACATGATTGGCATTAAGTGTTCAAGTGTACGTCTTTCTTTTATCTCCTACAAGTACTGTTTTCCCTCTTTCTGTTCAGTTAAGTCATGTTCTGTATTTTATGCAGCCTAGAAAAGCCTCTGTGTTCTTAATCTTGTTATCTGCTTTCTCAGCATTTATTCATTTTTCAATTGCCTATGGAAGTGGAAAGGTTAAGATACAGTAACCGGGCTCTGTGATGGCAGAATCTTTCTTTGTGAAACTGCTGCTTGTGTCTTCTTCTCAATTTGCCTTTTGTTCTATACACTTCAGCTTTAGGATAATCATATATTATATTAGATAGAGGTCTTCTGATCTTCCATAGATGCATATAGTGTGTTCATGGCACTAAATAGAATTATGATGTATGTAGGCAAGATATAACAGATGTGCTAACCTGTAAAATATATGACATAATGCCATTAGTTGGAAAATATGAACTAGCATGAGTTATTAATTACAGACAGTGTCATCCATATTCTCTTTACTGAGTTTGTTATAGCAGTGTGTGTACACAACAGCATGTTACTGAGGCATCAAGGTCTTTTTTTTGATACCCAGAAGTGTTGTTTGGACTTTGATTTGCTTCCCTGTGTTCTGTCACACCCTATTATGAAGGTTTGGGTAGAGAGTGTTCCCAGTAAAACAAATTAGGTCTGCAGACTGTGTGCTTTTACTAATTATTTTCCATATTCTCTGTTAGATGGATACTTTTCAGGTCGGTCTTACTCTTATGGCAAATTGTCTTGATAGATGAGTAGCTCAGAGCAACATCTGTAATTTATGGATATAGAAAACGCATACAGTCTCTCACTGTCTTTACAGATGTGCTTTAGGGCAAGTAAGATGTTCAGATAATGGAAAGGGGGAGTGTTAATAAATCTCAGTCAGGAAGACAATACTTACATCTTTTCCTTAAAATAAATTCAAAACTGAATTCTAAATTACTTTTTTAAACATCATTGGTGCTTTTTCTTCACGCTATTGATATTGTTAAATTGAATGCTGGATAATATGTTTGATGTGTAATTTAAAAATACAAGTAATTAGATGGCGAGATTTGTTTTCCAAAAAAGAAGTAGTAAATCACTCAGACCCCATAAAAATGCAGACTAGTGCTTTTGATTAGTTGTTGGAATCATTTAAGTTGCTATCAGTGTTTGTTTCAGAATTAGAGAAACTGTTACTGTATATTGGGAAAATGACTGCTGCAGTATTAATAACATTATTGTAATCTGTAAGGACTGTGAAGAAAATGAACGAGGCAGAAATTGCTGCTCTGGAACAGACCAGTGATCCGTACAGTCTAGTATCCTGTCTCTGACAGTAACCAATATGTGATCATTTAGAGGAAGAAATACATGCAGCCAATTGTGTTATAGTGTACCACAGAGGGAAATTTCTTTCTGGCCCCAGATGGTGCTCAGTTTATGCCTTAAAGCATGAGGATTGATAGCCATTGTAAATTTTACCTTAGCTAGTGTAACCACATTGGATTGCTCCTTGTTGTCCATAACCTGCCCTTCACCTGGCCTTCATAAAATTACAGTCCTGTCCCTTATAGCTGGATTCAGAGCTTTTACGTTTGCTGTTTTAAGCAGATGCGGTAGTGCAATCCAAGGACTTGTGCCACTGTTTTACATGATGTCACACACCATTGTATTTTTCATCGATAACAGCCTGGTTCAATCCTTTTGGTTAAACTGAAAATGATACTTTCCTGCAGGGCAGAGCAGCCACTGCACTCACTCTCTGTGAATTCTCTGCCAGCTTGATAGCAGCTGTCTCCTATTCTGAACATGGGAGCCTTGGTCATGAGAAGAGTTGAAGAGTACGCCTGGAACTGATACCCTAAGACTTTTGTGTCATTGCAATGGTCTGAAAGGATCAAAATTGTATTCAGAGCATTACCACACCCTGCAGAACTTGACCTCAGCAGCCTTTGAAGGGAAATACAGCATCAGAGGTGGTTGTTCTGTTCTTTCACTTTCTGCATCCTGCAAAACTGACATTATATACACCCATCTGAAGACACTGGACTGCAAGGTGCTGTTAGAGAAACTAATATTGCAGTGCAGTTTTATTGCAGTGTATATATGACATTTGGACCAAAACTTATTAAAGTTCTCTGGATTCAGCTGGCACAGAAGCAGAAACAAGGGTCTTTGTATTAAGCCTTGGTACATTTCATTTGCTATGCACCCACCTAATAAAACCCTGTAGTCTGAGGGGAGCTTTCTGACATATGAGGGTCTAGTAAAATAGTTGTTTATTGCAGACAAAAAAATGACCTGAGTTTAGTCTGGCATTCATAATGTAAGGCAGTGCAGGCTTTTGAAACTGCTTGCACTGAGACTGCTGCCCTTCCAGATATTCTTGGATACAGGCTAGTTTGATGAGTAACAGCCCTGCATGCCTTCCTGGCTTGTGCGTTGCCTTTTAGCAAGTCCTTCCCAGTGTCCAGAGTATGGAGAATCTGCAACACTATTTATGCAATCACTGTCCTTCTTGTCGTTGCCTCCATGGGCGAAGATCAGTCTCTGACTTCACAGATAATGTTCAAAAAGCAGCAAGCAGTTATCACACGAAGCAGATTTTGCTCAGCAGCTTACAGACTTGTCATTAGGTGCTGCCTTTCAGCCTTCCAAATGCACGCTCCACTGTCATTTTGCTGCTCCTTGGGAGATAATTAAACGACTCATGTCTCCTTGCCAAATGACCAGTCAAAGCCAGAGGATCTGGGTTTCCTGAATGACAGTGGAACATTATAGCAATCTTGGGAGAAAAAATTCCCTTTCTTACTGAAGGAGGGAGGCCCAGCTTTGTTTTAGACTCTTTCAGTATTAGTGCTGATGAACCTTCCGGAGGGATCATCTAGGCTTTAAATCTGCAGGAAGAAATAACCCTTTTGTTGGATGGTAAGTGGCAATGTGTCATGTGAACCTCAGCTGATCAAATCCAGCAGAAATTGTCCCTGAGTTGTCAGGCTGTATGAGCTGGCACATTGCCTTCTCCTTTAGAGCAGAGTCCAGTTCTACCAGCACTGCGGTAGCTGAATGCTCACTTGAAGTCCTGACATTTTGTATGTTAGTGAGGAGGTCTGTCTTTCTTCTGTGAAGGAAGGGACTTGTGGCGGTGATAAGCTGCTGCCTAAGCTTTGGAAAAGGCTACTGTTATCCCAGACTTCTTCAGTCAGGGTTGGTCCTTGTGGGTTTGCATGGTCATGTCCCCTCACTCTGCCTTCCTTTTCTCAGATGAGAAACAGGCCTGTAGCCAGAGAGGCTACGTCAAGTGAAATTCCTTCTGAAGAAACCTTTAGATTTTCTCCTCTAACACTCCTTGTTTCTCCCAGCCCATATTGGTTCAGCAATGGGGCAGCTCGCTCAGAGCCATCTGGCTGTGCAACTGGAAATCTGGATGCAGCAGTCTCTGTGATCGATGACTGCAGAGGGACAGCATTTGTTTGCAGCCATGCTATCTGACAATGGGAAATTCGGTGGGGTTTTTTTCAGAAGATAAATGAAGTTTTGTATAGCAGCAGATGAACTGGAAAATTCAGCTGGCTTAATCTCAAATCCCTGATTTCCTTCCACTTCTTGGGTCTTCCATGTAGGTTCACAAAACATTTTCTAATAGTGTATAGGTAGGATTCCAAGGTAGTTGATTGGTAGTGGACTGCATACCTTGGAGAGTAAAAAATAGTTCCGTGTGGTTTGAAGATGAGATGCACTGATTTAAAGACAGGAAATAATTATTAGTGATTATTAGTATATTAGACTGACATTACATACTACAAGACAAACATTTTTAAGTCTTCACTGTGCAAATTGTTCACTAAGTAAATCAAACATTTCCATAAAGCTTTTTCTCTCTCACTTGCTCTGAGATACACTACCTTGATTTTAACCGGCTCGTGTTTCTCCTCATTTTAATTACCTTTTCTTATGTTCATATACAAATTTCAGAATTCAGAGATTCTCGGGCCATAGTTTTAAGAAGAAAGCATGTTTTTATATTGACTAATGTGGATAAGCATGAGGCGGTTAACGTGAATCTAGGACCTTCTGCAAAGTTTTGCAGTTCGGCTTTGTCCCCCATACTTTGCTGGGCTTTTGTAACACTGATGAATGAGTGCTCGGGCAAAAAAGGTTGGGGGGTTGTTGAACTCTTAGGCCACATTATGGGCTGGGGGCATGTCCTGCACTTGCAGTTATGCAGCTGGAGTAAGACGTGCATCCCCCCGCCTACCACCCGGCAGTCCCGCATTTCTTTGGCTTTGAAGGAGCTGGGGAGAAGCTGCTGTGCCATGGAGCACCCTGGACTGTGGGAGCTGCCAGCAGTGTGCTCAAGGGGACAACTTCCTTCAAAGGGAAAAACTTTAAAACTATAAGCTCCCCTTGGTAAATCCTTGTCTGCTTCAGGCAAATGAAGACGAATAAAACCTTCCTTCCTGGTCCCGTGCAGCCTTTTAGCCCCTGTTGACCTTGGCATCTGGTGAGAGTTGCTGTGACTCAACAGCCCCTCCTTGTCACGGAGGCAAATTCTTACCTCTGGGATTAGGAAGTCGCCCAGTTCCTGTTGACCTCAGGGTTCATCTCTGCCACAGGAGTGAGATGCTTCAAGTCAGCTGTTTGGTGGCATCTTTCAGCTGTCTGAAGCAGCAGCCTCTTGGCCCAAATGTTCAGCAGTGCTGTAGGAATCCCAGGACAGCAGCAGCAGCTCCCACTGCATTGCAGAAGGCTGTCTGAGCAATGCCCCACGTGTCTTAGCTTGTACCCCACATGGCTCTGCTAGCTTCGGAATAAAATGGTGGGGTGGCATAATTGCCAGATTTGGGGAGGGCTCAGAAAGGGGGCCTAGCACTGAATGAGTTAACATACGCTCATTAAATGGTTTTTCAAAGCAATGCGGGCAACTTTCCTGCTCAGAAAAGAAAGAGAGCTGCTGTTTTGCATCACGTCCCAGCCAGAGCTGTGAGAAAGACAAGAATATTCTTTCTCTCATTGATGCATATTAACCTCCTTTTGCAGGGATGGGACTCGTGGTGGCAATGTCTGGATGCTGCAGAATACCCAGGAGAGCGCGTATTATGCAGGCATCAAGTTTCAGCAATGCTGGATTTTGTTTGGGATTTTTTTTCTGCAGCATATCCGCCGTGTTAAATTGATTTGTGGGAGCCATGAAAGCTGTTCAATGGGAGGAAAGCTAATTGTCCCTTCAGTCCGCTCTTCTTCTGTCCCTGCGTGCATCCAGGGAATCTCAGACCTCCTAGTAATCCCAGAAACGCATTCACACAGCGAGGTGTGGTTGTGTTTGATGCACAAAATGGTGGTTCATTGTAATCTTCCCTATATTTGTACTCAAGAGGCCAAACCTCATTTTTGTTTGGCTTGTCCCTGAGTGCTATTGAATGGACTTATTGTGTGAAATAACCATGAGTGTCAATCTCTGGTATTTCTCCTCAGAAATTAATAGTACTTTCTTAAGACAGTCTCCCTCAACTGTCAAAGCCATAATACTGCTGAGCGGTTGGGCCTGGAGGGGGTTTGGGGAATGAGCTGCTCTGCCTAGGTGTGATCGTGATGTCAGGCCCAGACAAACTGAACTAAACACACACTGGAATTTGCTGTCAATGTTATATGTCCTTTCAGGAAAATGACTGACTTCTTCTCTTTTCCTTCAATTTTCCTTCACCTTGTTTTAATACTGTGTGGCAAATCTTTATCTCTGTGAGTAGTTGCTGGCTGATAGAAACTCCCCTTCAGGAAAAACAAAGCAAACCCCCCCACCCCCATGCCCAGCACAATCACTCGCATGCCATTAGAGTCAGCCTAGATTTGATGCTCTTCGTTAAGAGGTGCTGTATGACTCCTAACTGCTTCTTGTTAACAATGAGCAGAGGAGGGACAGACATCTCAGTGCTCTATTTATTATCGAAGTATGGACAGCATGAAACTATTTTTTTAAGTCATAAAATTATTTAACGTTAATGGCCAGATGTGTGTTATTAAGACTGTGATAGTTTATTAATTTCTTTGTCGTGATGTTTTTAAACTAGGCATCCTAGCTAGATAGCACTGTGTGCGCGGTGCTCAGTCAACTGTACTGATAGGGGAAGGTCCGTTACATCGGTTTTCATTAGTGCCTTGGATTTTATAAGAATAAACACACTTTGGAAAAAAATCACTTCAGACATTATACACAGAAATCATTCATTTCGTCATCCTGGAGTGCTTTTAGAGAAGGTCTGCATGTCTTTTGATTCACTACTCCATCTTTATTTATCAGTGTCATTGCCTAAGACACTGTGTCAGTGTTCCTGTGAGAATGTCCTCTAAAGCAGTGAAAGCATTAGCACCCACTAATCTCTTCTAAATTGCTTTTTACTGCTTTTGATTCCTGAAATGTGATCAAGTAAATAAAATTGCAGGCTTTGCTTACTTCTCTAGTATTCCATGGATATTGTTATTATTTACTTTATTTATAAACAAATGCAGGGCAGCACATTTGCACACATACAATTGAAAGTGTCAGCTTGAGTCCCTTGCTGTTGAGGCTATATTATATCAAGCACCACCATTAATGTAGTGACTTTGTTTTCTGATGGATAAGACACCTTGAACACTTTGTCCTTTTGCTCCCTGTCACTGCAGCACTGGCAGGCATCATGAGTGCATAAAATGCATTTATATTTCAGGCCTCCTTGGTGGCGTGGAGAGGCAGGGGGTACTGCATCTTGTTCCCAGCAGCGTGGGTTGAGTTTCTTAGCTTCAGGTGCTCTGACTGGCTCTTATGCAACCAAATTGTCCTGAGAAACTGCTGGCAATTTTCAGCCTAATGGCCAGTTTATCTCTCTTTTATTCTTGTGTGGGCTTTTTTCCTGCTTGTTTACCCCATTCTAATTACAGATAACATCCTGCTTGTCTATCAAGCTAAGCATCCCAGCTTCTCTGTCCTTCCCTTGTAAGATGCGCACTTCTGGATTGTTGTGGCAGCACTTCTCTGCCCTGTTCTGGTTTGTGAATCTGTCTTGAATGTTGAAGACATTATCACATGGAGTTTTTGAAAGAAGGCCCTTGTACAGTGGCATTAATACTTTTCCATCTACTGAAAATGCATTGATTGATGCTTCCTAACATTACATTTGTCTCTTTCATAGCTGAATCTTACAGACCATACATCCTCCACCTCAGTAATTTCTTATTGATGAGCTCTCAGCTTCTTGCAGGAGTATTTGCAGTTATCTCCCAAGTGCAGAATCACAATATTTTTTTGTTCATGTGGGATTCGTTTCACATTTCTTGTCACCAAAGAAATCCATTTCTTTTGGGGTAGTTATTGCAATCCTTCTCTATGCTGGCAACGACACCCCACATCACTGACTCTCATTAGCCCACTTATTTATGCCAAGGTTATTAAAGAAAATGCTAAACTAGATTTATCCTTGAAAATCTCCTGTAGCCAAGCTCCCTGCTGTCTGACATTCTTCCCCTTAATACTTCTTGTTGCTGTTTTTCCTTCACCCAGCTGCCTACCCACCAGCTACTACTTTCTAAATTGACAAATGGTTTCCACTGGAAATGCTTTAATGAAGTCCAGCTATATGAGACTGACTGAATTTCTTTTGTCTTTGTCTAAAACATGGATTATCTTACCATGTAAGCCTGGAGAGCTCTTTGAATTTTAACCCATTTTGCCTTTATGTCCATGTTACTCATTAACCTTCCTTTCAAAAGTTTTTCTAAATTCTTCCATACTCCTGAGGTCAGACTTACAGGACTGTATTCATTCATATTACTTTCTTAGTCTTAATGCAGGCATTACATATACTGCTCTCTAGTCAAATAATATCACTTCTAACTGGATAGACTATTATAAAAATACTTGCCACGAGACCATAGCAGATTATTATTTCTATGAGGTACCATTATTATGGAGCTGTGAAAATTAAAGGTGTAGTTCTGTTTAGCTTTATTTTCTGAAAGGAACTTTTAACCATGGTGAGATGAGAGAGTTCGGTTGTGTGCTATATGGATGAGAAATCTGAGGGTAGTTTTTTATTTACCCTTTAGTCTTTTTAATGTATGCATTGGTTTTCATTTCAGTGACTGTTTACAAAAACAAATCTTCTTGGAATAAGAGTGGAAACAAAATGAATAATACAGTGGTTTCCATTAAAAAAAGAAGAAAAAAAATCAACTGTTGTCATTATATATGAGAAAGGGAAATGACTTTGGTATCTCACTTCTCACCAGCTGAGTTGGTAATAGAAATTGAGAAGCACTGAAATGATGTCCTTAAAGGGCTGTTTTCATTTTGATAGGGCTGTCTTTTTCTTGCATTTTAACAGTTCTTGAGCAGTCATCAGCTATCTTGAATGTGACCTGACATGGCAGTACATGTTATAATCTTTTATTAACGTAGGAGGTATGGCGATAAATTATGCCAGCTATGTATTCATTCACAAATTGTGGTCAGCAGAATGTAGTCCCCGTATCACTCTGATTTAATGGCTCTGATGGGAAATACTTTATTTTTATTTTGTTTTTCTTTTTAACTTCTTTGCTTGATGATAAACTTAATCTTGGAAAGGCAGAATGTCAACTTTCAAATGGAGATTTGAACAGTATTTGGACAAGACTTGTTTTCTTTTTAAGAAAAAAACTGTGAACTATTTAATAGACCCAAGCAATAGGTGGAAGCACTGCTTTACATTCACTGGTGTCACAGTGCTAGTACCTCCATGTTCTCTAGTATTAGGTGGGAACTGTTGTTCATGCACAGATGCAGAAAGGAGAACGTGTAGTGTTGAGTTACTGCTAGCCCATCTGTGAAGGTGTCTGGTAATAAGCTGACTTCAGGGAACTTGCAGCCAGATGGTCCAACTATGGACCAAAGGATGTTCTTTGGTTTTACTCCATCTTACCTTTTAGTTTTCACTTTGCTGCACGTGGATTTCATGGATGATGGGGCCTGTTTAAGAGGAAGCCTGACTCATTTCAGCTGAACTATGCACATGAATATAGTAAGCAAAAATTGGCTCAATCTCGTTCATCTTCTTGACCCCTGTATAAATGGCCTTGACCCAGAGAGTTTCCACATATAAAAAAATGTCCAGTTGAGCATTTGGTTGTTTTTCCATTTTCAGAGCTTTGAAAATGGGATGGGGGGGTGGAGGAACCCTGCAAAATCCCAAGTATGGTTATCACCTGGATTGCATTGCGTGATCAACTCTGGAATAATAAACCTTTCTAAGAGAAATGTATAGGCTTTGTGTAGAAACTCAGTGAAAAAATATGATTTATAATAACTTCCAGACCCCAATTTTGCATTGATGGCAGATAACAAATAGTAGAAGAATGTTTCTTGGCTTTGTTGCTACCGTATAAATCAGAGCTCATGCACATGTTTAATACATTTTTAAATAAAAGAGGCAGTTTGATAAATGGGTGGCCCGATATTGCAGTTACCACACAGAATGGACAGCTGTACTATCATTTCCCCATCAATAACATAGGGCTTACATTCGCATCAGACGCTAATGTAAATGTCTTTACATTTTCCGTTTGCTTAGGTATAAAATGATTTGGGTAATGGATTCTTTATTGCACTGTGCCTTGTGGCTGTGCAACTGATTTAATCTGATACCTTACCTACCATTTTCTATGGTAGGTAAGAAGATTGTATGGTGTAGAAAGCTGTAATTTAATAAAATTTTTGAGACCTCGAAAAAGTGTTTTGCCTTCCAGAGATTTCCCGCTCAGCTTAAATATTTGCATGGCTTTCGCAGCTAAATGTTGACAGGGATGTGTAGCTTCTCATCTGTTGGGGTGTTGCTCCTGAGGAGAAAAAGGGTAAAAAAAGATGTAAACATTTTGAAAGATTTCTAATTCTCTTAAGAGATAGCATCCAAACACTCATGCTTTTATTCCCCCCTCAGAGGTGACCAGTCATTACGTGTTTCTTGACTGACTTCCATACTTCATTTATGGATATTCACACAATCTCTAACAATAAGCAAGATGGAAACGAATTGCTGTAGACCTTGTAGCCTTTGCATAGAACCTGAAAAGACTGTAAAGCGCAAGGAAATGTTAGCACTAAGCATCACAAAAATGTACCGAACTGTTGCACTCTGGTAAGTACCTAATGGCCCAGATAAGCTTCATATTGTGATGTTACACTTCTCTTGCTTCTCTTAGGACTAAAGAGCTGTCAATGGGTTGCAGTTCCTTTTGGTACTGTAACAAATTGTCACAAAAAGAAATATGGTAAGTATAACTGGACTAGAGATGAATTTACCCTTCTATATTAATCTTTCTCTGCAGCTGTTTTTTCATACTGGTTATGAGAAGGAAGGATTTTCTCAGTGACCTAAGTGACATAAGATCACAGATTTCATTAAGAAGCAATTTGTAAGTCTGAATTTTTATTTAAAACCCACAAACCACCAAATTCCAGGTGCACTTTCATGAAACTCATGAGAGTTGCATCCGTATCTGCTTAGCCTTTAAAGGGCAGTCTGGTGAGTTGTCCTTTTCCTCAAATCCTAGATTCTTCAGTTGTGCACCAGCTGGTTGGAAGCTGAAACTTTTATGTTTCTGACTTGTCCCACCTCATGAGCCTGAATTCCTGGAGCTGCTAAGCTTACAGCTCCTCCATGCTTTGGTTCCTACACTCCTCAGCTATAGAGTAGTCTAACAGCACTGACTTACTTGAAAGGAAATCCTGAAATTCCTGTTCAGTAGGAAACACAGATAATTTAAATTTGTATTCCTTTCAAGAACAGATGTTCTCTAGCTATATTCCAAAGGTTGGTATTGTTTGTGGAGTAGAAACATGAGAATTCCTGCCCAGCTGTGCTCGGAAGTCCCATAGATGACTTTTGGAAATCCCATGCTGAGTCTTTGGCTGCATTCAGAAAGGATCACAAGCAGGGAGCAGTTACTGCCAAGTTTTCTGAGGCAAGAAGGAGAATAATGTATTGATGAGTTAAATTTGAACTTTTGCTTCATTTTACCATTTGTGATCATTATTATTGCCTACACTAGAATAATTCTTAGAGTTTGGCCTATGGCTACAGCTATTCTGTTCCATCTGTTGCAGAGATGCAAATTTAAACAGGCGGAAAAATACCATCCCAACTCAATCTATGTATTAATACATCAAGGCAAAATTTGCCACTTTTCCGTATAAGAAAATTTACTTTGGAAAAGAAGGTTTTCTGAATCTGCTCATCTCAGGTGATTTCATGGCTCCTTCTCATAATACATGTATTCAGTGCTTCGGAAGAAACAACAGAGTGGCAGGTGGTGTAGTGCAGAGAAGGCTCTTGTGCCTGCTCATGCATTAGCTGTATCAAATAAACCTCCACTGATTTTACTAATACAGTGGTACAAATGATAGAAACTGCCTCAGGCCCTTTCTGTTCCTTTGGAGTAATGGTAGCATTGGTGGGACCTTACAACAGCAGAGCAACAGGGGGAAAATGGTAGGCAGATGAGGTAATAGCTGCTGCTTATTAAGTAGAATAGCAAAAGACAGCAGGTGCCTTGTGTTCTCTGTTTCCAGTTTGGTAACTGCAGTACTTCAAGTGTTGTGGCTGTGTGAATGAAATGTTAGCGTCAATTTGAAGGATGTTTTAGATCATACTCCTTCAGTGTTCAGCGTAAAAGCTGAAGGGACAAGATCCACATCCTTTCACTTCTATGTGCCCTTCCTTCTTTCGCTGTCCTTACTAATAATTTCTCTAAATCCTCTTCCCTCTCCTTTTAAGCAACCTGTCACACCTCCATTGTTTCTTCTATTCCTTTCTGCTAAGGATATTGTATTCTCTTCCTATGGCTGTTAAAGTGATGCGCCTTAAATCTTCTTTACAATGTTGTTCTGCCTGTTGGAAAGCGAAGCATTGACTGTGGATATAATGCAGTTTTGTTTGAAGTGGTAATTAAATAAGCAGCAGTATATTGGGAGGCAGAGTTGTCAAGTGCCTAAGAAGGGAGTGGAAATATTAATCTTTTCATGGTCTTCTGCCACTATTTGCTTAGGAAAGTAGAAGGCATGGGATATCTACCGTTGGAAAAGAAGTTCTAAACGAAGTGTTGGTTTCCATCTAAGCTCCTGTTTGCCACCCATTACAGAAAGCACAAACCTCAAAAGCCACTCGTGACTTCAGTTCCCAATGAAGATCACATTCAATTATTTCTGTTTTCCAGTTTCTTTGACAGCTCGGCATCAGTCCTGCCTCCACCTCACACAATTTTAAGATCCTGTTCAATAAGCAGAACAAGTATAAACATGGTTCTGTACTCCAGTTATCCGGGGGGAAGGTGGGGGGAAAAAACCCAACATGGAAATACACAACATGCTCAGTAGGGTGTTTGAACAAGACAGATCACTTTTCTTTAAATTTGGAGTGTTACCCTAACTTTGAAATTCTTCACTCTCCGGTCTGTTCTGACTAGCCCTAGGTCCTTTCCTTTTCTTTTTCTCTTCCCAGCCTACATTCCCGTCCCTCCAAAAATGCTGCTGACTCTGCTGCCTCCTGTTTCTCCCTTGCCAATGCTCTCAGAGTATCATTGGCTCCATGCCTTACTCAGCCAGCATAGTGTCACGAATACTGCATACTGTTCAAATGTGCATGTCTGATGTGCAAAGTTTTAAAGTAAATGCTTCTGAAGATAGAAACTGTGGGGGGAATATCACAAAGCAGAGTCAAGAAAATTGCTGTGTTTTCTAAAGAGAGAAAACACATTGAAAATAGTCATTTGTAAATGACACATATGCCTAGTGAGTGAATCATATGCAGTGTTCTGAAAACTAGGGTGTATTGTGGAAATAATGTAAAATAGGGGTCTCAAGATTATCTGTTTAACCCCATCTCCAGGGTGGTTCAGCTGTACCTCAAACATTACTGCCAGTGTTTATCTAACCTTTTGAAAGAGATTTCCGTTATGGAAATCAAGCAGTGTATTTAATTTATGGGTGGTTTCTTACACCTCTGAACATGAAGGACGTTATTTCTTCTTCTTTGTAGCAAGACTTCATACACACGTTACATACATGTTAGTTGACCTCTCAGTCTCTCTCTTCCTCTGATGGAGGACATCTCATTCTTTCAGTGTTTGCTCCAAGGGCCTTCTATCCAGACATTGCTCATCCTAGCCTTCTCACCTCTAGATTTTGGTGGTGTACAGCCAGTGGATTTTTTTGAAATGTAAAGCCCTAAACTGAACAAAGTACTTTGGGGGAGGCTTTGTTAGCTCTTAACACGGTAATATTTGGGGGGTCCATTTTCTTCTCCCAGCAGTGTGACAGTGTTGATTGGTGTTTGATTTCTGAGCTATTTTTACCCCCCAGGTCCTCTTCTGTATCCTAGCTGGTCATTTTACATCCAGTATTTGTGCAGTTGATTGTTGTGACCTTCATCTCGCTGACAAGATCTGAAGTGTAACACTTAGCATTTGTCTTGACTGAGGCATATCCTATTTATTTCAGACCTCTTTTCCATTTTCTTAGGATTGTTTGGAATTCTAATCTTGTTCTCCATCAGTTTTTGCCCTTTGCAACTTTACGTGGTTTGCAAACACAGCAAGTGTGTTACATCATCTAAGGCATTGATGAAATGCCTGTACGCTAGGAGTCTCAGTAAGACAACGAAGCTAGTGATAACTATCCTTCAAATACAGGTTTTCAGCTAGGAATGTGCTTGCTTTATGTTATGCATATTCCCTTTGGTTCACTAGGAAATGGCATCATTGGTACGTTTTCTAGTAATATCACAGGAGTTTGGGTTGATGTCATTTGTGCTGCTGATCGCCGTGCTGTCTTCTGCATGTCTGTAGATTAAATCTTTGTTGTTCACTAACCTTGTCAGCAATTACAGGAAGGTGCACTGAAATCTGATTCTCTCTGCTCTCCTTTTCCTACTCTGTCCAGTCTTTAAGTATCTTTTTGTCTTCCACAAGTCCTTGAAGACTTTTCTTGCCTACAAGGTTGTTGTCATTGCTTACATGAGGCTTACACTTCTTACTTATGCTTCCTTGTCATTATTTGCTTGTAGGGGTCAGGGTGCAAGAAAATGTCAACCTTTCAATTACTATAGTGGTTTTAATTACTGCGCCCCTCTCATTTAGCAAAGCTGTTCTCTGATAGCTTTTTGAGATGAACCCAGTTGTTCTTCTCAGCTGTTTGTGATGTGCCTTTTCTGTTTTATTCTCGAGTCTCAGGGCCAGGCTCTGACCTAACCTCAGTGCCTCAGTATCTTTGGCTGTCAGGAGACGTGATCTTCAGTCAGAATAAGCCAAGAGCATTTAAACTGTCTTAAGGTAAATCATCCTAACTGTGCCCCAGGCCACATTTAGGAGGTGAAGCCATCTTTGCTTTTTGCCCTTTAAGGCAAGCTCAGCAGATATCTGGCTCATCTGGGAAATGAGCTCACTGAGTTTACATGAAATACTTCGTTGACTTAACTTTTTCTCTCCTTTGTATATAGCACTTCTTTAAAGTGCTTTGACAATGTTATCTTTCTTCCTTTTTACCACACATTATGGGTTGAAAACCTTGCCCCACTGAAATCAGCATGAGCTTCAGTTAGGTCAGGAATTTCACCCTAGAATTTAAAGTATGGTTATATTGTGCAAGCCTTCAGTGCTTCGTTTTGCTAAGCTCACTTTTTATCTCTAACCACTCTTCAGTCAAAACTAAGTAGGGAATAAGGAGAGCAGGGCATATAATCTTGATTTTTGTACAGACAAAACTAATGTTATACAGATTTTTATGTTTTTAGAACAAGGCCAAGTTCTCTGGAATCTATTTCATTACATGTTAAATAAATTTGGATAAAGAATGGATTTGTGTCTCAGTGAACAATCCCAGGAAATCTGAGTTGAATTGATGACCCTGATGTTGGCATTACCTTACTATGCTTTCACTTTTCCATCTATAAAATGAGGATAATCATACTGGTATTTCTTTAAAGCCCTTGGAGATCTTTGGCTGAGAACTTTCAGCTACATTCTACAAGTGACACTTCTGTAATTTCCATAAACCTTTTCAGGCTTCCATTAAAAAAAAAAAAAAAAATGTGTTCAGCTTTTTGTACTGGCACTTAGGGACTTCAGTCTTGCTAGACTTGTGGGATCTCTTCCAAAAACGAGTGATGAGAGATGGGCTCTTCCTTTTGCAGCCCTTAGTCTTCATGCTGAGCTAGAGAAGGTTGGTCTTTTGGCTCCCATCAGAAACACCCGTCAATACTGATACTTCCAGGGAATGAGTGTGCCAGTTGCCTCGCACTTAGAAAGTGAAGTCTGTATAGGGCTCTCCTAATAGAGAGGTTGTTTTGGAGTCCCAGTGGAGAGCTAAGTGCCTTTTAGACTATATTTAAATTAATGAAGGGATTAAGGGATGTTGGTGCTTACAATAGCAGAGAGCTGTTCTTAATGACATAGAGTAGTGGTTCAGAAGGGAACAAGTCTGACTACACCATTACATAAGAAACAAAGAGAAAAGAAACCAAGTTTGCTTGAAGATCAAAAATTCTGCATTTTCAGGAGAGGAAGATAAAGAAATTGAGAAACGTTATTATGTTGTGGCACTTTCTGGACTATCAGTGAAGATTTTCTAATTATCAGGAGGGTTTTGTCTGGATCTTTTTTTTTTTTTAACAACTGAGGATTTTAAATGAAAAAGGTAGCTGTTACATAATATTTAGCACTGAAACAGCCCGAGGTTTTTGTGTGACTCCCTTGGCGTGGAGTCAAGTAGGGATAAAGTACTTATGTTTCCGTGTTTCTTAAAATGACTTTTTCAACACGCTGAATGATTCTGAGGTCTCAGGGGAACAGTCTAGGCCAGACTGACAGCAGAGTTGCATCATAGGCTGCCATCCCAATGGAAATGGGAATAAGCAGACAACTTCCATTAGAGGCCACCATTGAGATTACAGCAGTGAGTCGGAAGTGCTGTTTGCGTTCCAAAGAGTAATTGCACATCGCTAGAACATGTCCCATATTGCTGCATGGTAGAAATAGTCAATATTGGCTTGGTGGAAGAAGGAAAGAGAATTGCATACTGTAGTGGGAAAAGCTTTAGACACGTATTTCTTTCTCATGGCATATTCTCTGTGAGATACTTTCTTGCAAAGGACTCTAAAAGCATGTACACTTCTATTCTCAATTATTTATGGCCTTATATGTTTTCTAGGTTTCGGATCTAAATTGCTATTTTGATATTTTTTCTGATGCAGTTCTGAAGCCAAGGTTTTTCAAACTTCAGCTGCTTGCTTTGGGAAACCATTCCGCTGCCTATTAAATTTTACTGTGAAGCGTCTTTATCCCAATGGTCTGATTTTTCTTAATTTCTTCCTGTTGTGCTCAGATCTTTCTCTTTATTTTAACCCGCAAAATCCCTAGCTTCACATCGTCAAGTGTTTGTACGTTTTATGTAAGCTGGTTTTGTCCTCTATATTTTAGGTCTCTTAGGGTCTTTGGATGTCTGCCCTGTGGATCCTTATATATTTTTTTCTACATTAAGATGGTTGGCACTACATGCATAGTCCTAAAATGATCCTTTCCTTCTAGGTATATGTATATCTTCCGCTTTATGTCTGTGCCGCCTCCTAATCTGTCATTTGGCACTTTGTTGCCAAAGCAGTTGGCAAACCTATGTTTCACAAATACCTTTCTCAAGTCATTTATGAAAGTTTTTTGCCCTGCCCTGGTGCCAAAATGCAAGTTAGCTAATTTAAACTCTTAAGACACATTAGCATAGAGAAATGATTGAAACATTTATTGGGTAGTGGAAAGCTTTTAGGCTAGCAGTCATGCATTCAAAGGTAATTGCAAAGAAGGGAAGGCAGGAGGAAAAGAGTATCTAGGTAATATCTGCAGTTGAGGAAAACCTATGGTAGCCTGTGACTGCTGTAATGAGCCTTGGGGACACTGGTGGTTGGCATCTTTCTGCTCCTCTGCCTTGTGCTGGAAGGCTAGACCACCATGGAGCAGCCTCAAGGTGGATAGAAGTGTGTAAAGGCTGATTTAAAACTGCAACTGCATTTTACTCCCTGTCTTTGCCAAGTTTTCTGTGGTGAGAGCTAATGATTGGCATCGCTGCCTCCCTGCGTGCTCCTTCTTAGGAGGGCGTAGGCCTCAGCTCAAGGGCACGCACCTCATGCAGCCCTTTGTAATTGTATGAGCGTGCTAGCCTTATTACAACTTATGTTCGCTTTGCTGTTTTCGTACAAGGGTGAATGATCATGCAGAATACTAGACCATAGAGAAATACGTCGGTTTTCTTTATTTCTATCTGATATATTTGCTTTTGTTTTTCAAGATGTGTCTTCTTTTTATCTCCAGTTGAGGTTGCTGCCTTCCTAAATCCCAGTGTGACATTTGTCTTTTCTCTTAGGTGTTCAGGGTGTTTTCCTACTCTGCATTTCCTTAGCCTATTCCTCATAGCATTTTCCAGTGAAATCATTAGTGAGATCTATGAAGCGGGCTTTTAAGAAAGACAGAGAGAGACTTTTTACAGGAGCCTGTAGTGACAGGACAAGGGGTGACAGTTTTAAACTGAGAGTAGATTTAGATTAAAGATAAGGAAGAAATTTCTTTTATGACAAGGGTGGTGAGGCACTGGAACAGATTGCCCAGAGGAGGGATGCCCCTTCACTGGAAGTGTTCAGTGTCAGTTTGGATGGGGCTTTAAGCAACCTGACCTGGTGAAAGATGTCCCTGCCTATCACAGAGAGGTTGGACCAGATTATATTTAAAGGTCTTCTCCAACCCAATGGTTACCATGATTCAGTCCTGAAAATAATTTGACATATTTAATGAGTATTTGTGTTGGAATTTATGTTCTTTGTTCACTGGTGTAATGTTTAATGTCCTGATCAAGTTACCCAAATTCAGTTCTTTCTTCTTTTTCTCAGTTCACCAAGATCTGGGCTGAAATGGTTTTCTTTCTCAGTACTAATGCTTGATTCAGCTCTACAGGTTT
Source organism: Rhinoptilus africanus (assembly GCA_013400135.1). Taxonomy (NCBI): domain Eukaryota; kingdom Metazoa; phylum Chordata; class Aves; order Charadriiformes; family Glareolidae; genus Rhinoptilus; species Rhinoptilus africanus. The sequence continues at coordinate 166,461 of VXBO01000350.1, forward strand.
TTGCTACCTCTTCTGTCAGCCTAGGAGGATACTTATGGGAAAATCCTTATTGCACCTTGGGTTTCTGTCATATGGTTCAGAGGAATGCTTTGTGCTCTGTTTGCTTAGCTAGAAGAAGAAAGTACTTTGATTTCAAACTATTAAGAGAGTGTTCTGCAAACCAAACTTCTTTATACCTTGCCGCATTACTCTCCTTGATGGCATATTGATTTACTTTAATCCGCCAAGTTGGGCCAGGCCCAGCTTTCTGCCCAATTAGGTGTTTCAGTGTCTTGCAATTTCACATGTTAAGCAAGGCTCAGACTTGCTCCTTCACCAACCTCTGTAACTGCAGGTTCTTCCTGTGCATTTCTTTTGGGCTCATGATGAGCAAACACAGTGCAGGTATACCTGGAGGCAAAAGCAGCAGTTTTCACCCCAGACATTAGACACCTTTCTCAGCAGCGTGTGGGATTTCTGCTCCTACAAGAGCCTCCCGTTTTCCCATGGGACATCATGCAAATGAACAGAACTGGGCACAGAGATGAGTTTGAAAGTTTACTGTATAGGTGCTTGAGTCCTATTGTCTGCAGAGGTTGTGTTGAGGATGTGCAGGCTAAGGTATCTTGAGCATAGGTCTCTCCAGCTATTACATTTCCTTCAGCAGGTTTCTTTCTTTATATAACAGCAGCACGTAGCTTGGTGGGCAGAGTTTGTGCTAGTTGACCAGCCATGGACATTTAAGTTAAAGCAAAATTTCAGATCACTTCCTTAAAAGCAGTTCAGCTTGGTCCAGCGTTACGGTGATGTTTGCTGAGATGGTTAAGCTGGTCAGAGAATGTGGTTTGAGCTTCTAAACTGATCTAACTACTCACTGTTGCCAGAGGGGTTTAACCATCTGAATGGGGTCTGGGTGGCAGGTGGGCATGAGAATAAGTGAGACGGGAGATGTGGGAATGGAAGAGTTGAGATGAGTGTAGCACCCCCACTTTCTCAGACAGCTTTGAGATATTTAACTGACTCTGTGTCTCCTGAGGTTTTAGCAGCTCTTTGCGGCAGGGAGAGGCAGACCTGTCTTGCTTCTGGCCACTGGCTTCCCACGTGTTGGCAGCCAACTGAGCCCCTTGAGCCAGCTCAGCTTAGCAAACCTCCAGAAAATTAACTATGTATAAAACTGTGAGTTCTCCAACTGCGTCAGCAGATCAGCTCAGCACTCTACCAGTTCCAGAGGGCAGCAGGCTGTCTCTTTTCGAAGCAAGCCTCAGACTGACCGGCTGTCCTGTGAAACAACCACCTGTCCTAGCTCCTTCTCCTAGACTGAGGTTTGGGACTGGACCAATGCTTTTAGATTGCCTCTAAACCTAAGAAAAAAATTATTCACTGATTTAGCTGCACCTAGATCTCTCCTAGCATAGATGAAGCTCCAGTGGAGTATTACAAAAGCTGCTTTGACATTCATGCTTCCTTTTTGACAGAATAGTTACTATATTTTTAAGTAACATCTTCAGTGCACATGGCTGTATAATTTACAAATTGCATATTGCTAGCCCAGAACACTACATTTTGTATTCAGATACTGTGATACTTTTTGTACGGCTTTGTTAGAGCATGAATTTTCAGTCTGAGAAACAGTGATGGTTTTCTAGTTTCTGTTGCTGGAGGTTGGACACACAGGACTGTCCTCAGCAGAAGATAGCACTGTAGTTCATACCAGGAATTCAGCCTCTCTGCAGTAATAATTAAAAGAAAAAAGTTTGTATTTATTTGCTGGCCAATTATCCCATTTTTTAAGATTGGCCTTCACTGGAAGATAAAATGAAGAAAAATGCAAAAGGAAAATTAAGTCATTAATGTACTCTTTGCTTCTAGCTTTCACTTCATTTGATTGTAAATTGTTTGCAGTAAAATTGCAAATTAGTGGCTTGGGTAAAGCTCTATAAATTCCTTCAATATCAGATTTAAATGAGGAGGAGTCGGGCCTCTAACCTTCATGGAGTATAACTGTAGCTGGATGCGTTCCTAGGGGCTAATTATCCATTCCTCCATATCATTTGCTTGAACTCTCAATTGCTCACTGTTTAATGCACATTGGGTGGGTGCCTAAGAAGATGTGAGAGGGAAACTTAGGCAGGGAGATGCTCTCACTACCAAACACGGATCTCAGAAGACATGCTGCATCCCACAGCGGGCTTCTGAATGGGAGCAGCTCTTAAAAACCCGTGTTTCTTTCCAAAAGTAGTGCAAAATTTACATCCTGAGCTGGCAAAGAGAGAGACAAGGGTTACAATGAAAGTAAGCTTTCTACATTTTGTAAGAAGAGCAGGTTGAAATAGCCAGCTCTCCTGGAAAGGAAAAATACCACATGTACTTAACAGTCAGTTGTCTCCATACCTTTTACCTAGGTGCAAGGGAAGCATCCTAAAATGTAGGCAAGCTAAATTTTGGCTTAGTGTGACATATTACTACAGTTACTTAATTTATATTATGACTGAGATAATTTCTTCCTACTTATCACACAGCTAAGAGAACAGTTCTTCCTTTCTCAGGGCTGTGAAGCAGCATCTTTTATCTCACCTGTATGATTTTACCAAAAGCCAAAGTGATGGGAAGAATAATCTTTACGGGCAATGCTCCGAATTTTTAGAGAAGAGACACGGAGAGAGAGAGAGCCTTTTACAGAGGGTTTTTTGGGAGTGTGGTGGTTGTGGCTGGCCTAGAGGAAAGGGGTCGATGGCTGGAGGTGGATCTGTGTGTGCTCAATTCCAGATGGGTCTATGGGAAGAGGGCGCTTCTGTGATGCAGAAAATGTAACCTCCAGTTTGTGTGCATAAATAACTGGTTTCGGGTATTAATTAGAGAGCATAATTTGTTTGGAGAGTTGGAGATTAAAGGAACTCTTCTCTTCCTGTCAGAACAATTTTGTCTGCGTTGTGCTGTCTGATAAATCAGATTGCATAATGGGGGTATTGTGTGGGTTTTCCAAGAGCAAATCAGAATATGACGATATTAGACCCATGGTTTTTTTTTTTTTTTCTTCTCTGGTGCACTACTTATGTCTATGGAAGAGCTGCTCTCTTTACTGTCGTGTTTAACTGCCTTTGTATGCTCCTGTTAGCTGTACAGGGTATTAGTCCACTTGTCAGCCGGGAAGGCTTCTTTACCTCAGGCATTTGAGATACAATGCTAGTCACGTGTCCTGCTTTTTGCACTTTGAACCTCTGTCTAATTCTAACTTATTTTCTGTGATGCAATGATCCTTCAGCCTGGAAAGGATAAGCAACAACACTCATCTATTGTCAGCTTTGCTCAAGCCGTGGGGAAGTGCAGCAGTTGCTGTTCTGTTTGTAAAACAACAGAAGCAAGAGCAAAGTCTTGACTAGAACGAGGGAAAATAAAAACAAAACTGTGAGGCAAATCCTATTTATCTTTCTCACTGGGTAAAAGCAGCCATACGTACAGTCCATGCATATGGTATACATAGAGCCTGGGCTGTGTAGGGCTGGGAAGGCATTTGCAAGGAAAGGAGGTCACTTGCAATTGTTAACAGTATAATTAAGCTGAAATGAAACAATGAGATAAAAGATCCAGGGATCTGGGTTTTGTTGGTTTGAGGAGTTGTTGTTGTGTGGGTTTTATTTGTTTGGTTTTACTACTTTTTGTTCTGCGAAGACAAGGATGTCTTATCTGTGGCTTTGTTGCTTTGAACACAGTTTATGTCCTTCTTAATATTTGCTTATCCTTTTGAATTGTTATGTTGGTTTAACACTATGCAGAAGCCAAGTCTCAGAGAAGTGCTGAATGTCCCTGGCTTTTTTCGATTGGATGTACTGTGTCACTAGAACAGTTAAGTTTCACCAGTGCCAGGGTAGTATACCCAGTATGCAGTCACATTGTACACTGGCTCCGGAGCTTTTATTGCTTATGCTGTCACTGCGTATTAAGAATTAGCGAGCAATGCACACTGGATTGTTTTAGACGTGGTTTATATATTATTCCTAACATAGCCTGACAGACCGTACTATCCCAGCTGCGCTGTGTTGGTAGTACCGGAAGGAATATCAGCTGCTGTTGTTAAGTTTGGAATATAGGTTCATTTACAGTCTCAAATTCTTATTTATACATCGCTTTATGAAACAGGCATCTCTTGGGATGATAGTTCTGTCCAGAGGTGAATCTGTCTAGAGTCTTGTCACCAGAAGTAACTTCCAAATTCGGCATAGATTTAGAAAACCATGAATCACTCATGTTTCATAATGAGCAATATTTTCAAACCTGCCTTTACACACTAGATTTCCTAAGGAGCAAGAAAACATACGATTTTAAAAGAAAATAACTATATTTTGGCAAAAAACAGTAGAGAGAATGCTTGATGAGTATTGAATTAGGCAATGCTTGTTGCTCAGTTGTTTGTGAAATTGGTGGTAAACCGGTCTGTGCTTAGAGGGCCTGATCCAATTGCCGTTGGACCATTTGAGTCTTTGTGGACTATCTTTGTGGATAGACAAACATTAGATCTTTCATGTGGAAGCAGACAAATAAATGCATTTCTCTGAGTGCTCTGTATTTGCTTCTGATCTGTCTTATGCATCTCCTATATATCTTCTATCTAAAGGGTGGTGTGAAAAAGACTCTAGCTCGCCAACTCAGATCTCGGGGTGAAGAGGGAGAGAAAAGCTGGCTGTGACAGTTTTAAGCAGAGGCGAAGTTCACAAATGGGGAAAGATGAGGAAGATAAAAAAATGTGAAAAATAGGGACATGAATGGGAAAGCACAAAAAGAAAAACATAGGGAACAGGACAAAGGAGGAAGTGCAACATAAGGAAACTGAAGCGCGAGTGTCAAAGAAAAGAGAAAATGAGGGAATCAAATAGAGGAAAACAGAAAGCTTATGTACTTGTCAAGTCTTTTTTTAAATATGTAAAACCAGAAGTGTTTCAAGATGTGAATGTGTATGTATAGAAATGTATTTTGAGGCTTTTAAAATATAGGCTGTAATCTTGAATTTTTCGACTTAAATTGGAGTCCTGTGGGCTTAGTGGAGCCATACCCCACGTAGTTACACTAACAGATGGCCGCATTAGTGATACCTCACATACAGGTGCATTCCTCTGTCTTACTGCTCCTCTGACCGAGGTTGTCCTTACTCTGCCATATGGCCAACAGTGATAAACGGTGAGGTCTCCCGAGATGGGTCTGCTGGTAAGTGGCTGCCTGTGAACAGGTGAATCCAGACAGATCAGTTTTCTGGTTTTGAAATGTAAAAATGTGCATAAGACTGAAGGAAGGACACAAGGAACATCATATTTCTCTCTTGTTTGGGATGAAAGGGGGTATTTGAAGTGTGGCAGTAGTCAGCAGAATGGTAAAGAAAGGATCCAGTGAATGCCTAAAGTGTGTGCTAAATGGGCAATAGAAACACAAACAGAAAAAAATCAAGAAACTTTTCCCCTAGGGACAACAACATAACATGTTCCTATATAACATGTTTGTTTGGGGAAATGTGTATGCTAGTTAATTGAAACATTCTCTCCTGTCAACTGAGAACTGACAGGAGGAACACTAAAGCAGACAAGTAGCAGCAAACTGTCTGAAGGCACATTTTTGGAGCCCTGTCTAGTCTGCAGCTTTTGAGTTCTTCCTTTTTGCAAACTATAATGTAAAAATTTAAAATCAGCAATGAAATATATCAGGAAACTTAAAAGCAAACGACAGTTTGAAAAGAGAAGGGAATGTAGTATCCAGATCTTGCGTATATCAGGGTAGAGGAAACATGTTTTGTATTGCTTGTGTATCTGCAAAGCTGTGGTATTATTAGAAATTCATTTCAAACTGAATAGCTCAAAATAAAACTCCCATTGAGGAGCAGTTGTACTGCTCAGTTTACCACACTGTAATGTAGAGCCAACTAATCTGAATCCCTCTATCCCTTACAAATCATCAATCCTTTCGAAGGTGTGAGCATCTTCCCACACTGTCAGATTTGAATATTTAACCTAGAGAATGAACTTGAGTTGAAATGCAACTCCTTTGGCAGTGGAAACTTCCTTTGAAGTTTTTGGATCTTCTACATTCCATGTTTCCTGTTTTAAATTAAAAGAACAAGGCACTCTCAAATAGTGCACTGTAAGCACCCTGTGAAACCTGCGTCTGGGACATCTGGCTGGCTGACGGGAGGAGCCAGACATGAGGAGGAGGTCAGGGGCATTCCATTCATCTTCCCATCAAACAACCCGCCCCAGGTAAGAGAAGTTCATACGATTCAGAGCTAACACGATTGGTTGTATCCTCAATTACAGGGCAGCCAGATGAAAGGCTTCATAAAGCAAGCTTACCCCTCTGCTTTGTTGATGAGGGTGATGCAATACCCCACACTACCCATTGCAGGGCTTACAGTGGTGATCTCTTGGACAGAAAAAGTGTTCATCGCACCTGCCTTTCTCTGAATTTCATGGGTCATTTCTGATCCAGCTCACATAGACCTTCCATGTTTGCTGTCCATAGACCATGATCTCACCCAGCTTTCAGGCAACACAAGATTCATGATCCCACTTAAACTGTGAAGCTTCTTAGGATGTGCCTGTTTTGCACACGTAACACTGTGTGATAACACTGATGATCTCTCACTCTGGACTGAATGATGTCTTCTCATCTTCCTGTACTACCTTGGAGCACTCAGTGTTAGACTGAGGTCGTGCTGTCCCTGTGCAGAAAGCACAGTGTAGATTCCAGCAGCACAGAGAAGCAGTAGACAAATAGCTTAGCCTATATTTCACCAAAACTATTGCTGTCATGTAGGGTGGGGCAAAATCACCTTGTGAGCAGGGATCAGGGAGCTGAACTGGATCTAAGCAAGGCAGAGGTGAGGACAAAGGAGAGGAGAGCTGGAGGATGCTTTTGGCCAAATCTCAGTTGTCCTGTACAGTGTATGGTTTAGAAGCACTGCTGGATTCTTCTGTGCCATTACGCTTTTGAGTGGCAACTTAATTTTGTGGTTAATGATGTCTGCCATCTCTAGTTGGTGGGGAGATTCTGTCCTACCTTAGTTACGATTTTCTGGGACTCTCATATCCCGTCTGGGCTAGAGCAGCGCAGTGTATGCGGGCATAAAGCTGTGGGTTCGTGGGCACCTGCAGCCACCCAGTGCTGCAGCATTTTCCCTCAGCAGCGTGCACTCGTGGTAGCACAAGACACCATTTCTTTTCTCTGAAGTACCGCTACAGCTGCCGGGCCATTGGCAATCTGAACAGGGAGCAAGAGCCTGTACTGGCTGCCGACTTTTTGGTGACACGTAGTTTGTCAGACTGTCTGTCTCCGAAGGGATCTGGAACAGCTTTTATGTTAAAACATCTGTTGTATTTATAAACCTGCACTGATGCTTGAAGAGGTGCCTGAAAAATTGTATATGCCATTTCTAGATGAAGTTTGAAAAACGTGGTGTATAGCATTGAGATCATATACTTCATGTATAATCATAAACATCATCTATCATAAAATACTAAACATCATCACACAGCATGTGTGTCTTTGCACAATGTCAGGGATCAAGGTTATAGACAAAATGGCAGGAGATCGCAAGAAAATATTCCCGCTTCTATTAAAGATTCAGTGGTCAGTGTGTTTGGATATTACCCTTTAAGTAATTAACAGTTGTTTGGCCAGAATGACTCGTCATTACTGGAAGGTTTTTCTTTTTTATTGTTATAATCTGGTTCTTTTGCCTATGTAATCACGGAATTTCATGATTTCATTTTCTGAATGATGCAGGTGTTGACTTGCTGGTAGAAAATTTTGACCAGATTCATAGTGAGAGATTTTTTCCTTTGAAACTGGATTCCATAAGCCAATCAGAAAAACCTCCCCATAAGCATGCTCAAAGACAGTTAAGGCATCCGAACCTTTTTCTCTGGCAAAAACTCTGTGGTGGTATCAAGTGGATTCTGCTTTTCTGACGGATGGGAGCTGGTTGCTGATTATGAGTCGGGAGCTGGGGGTGCTGTGGGAGGTTTGGTGAAGGCAATGCCTGCACTACCAATTAATGCTGTGCAGTGGGAGCAGAGCTGTAGTGCCAGTCTGCTGGTCCTGGGGACCTCGTGGCCACATGAATGTGTTTTTGAGGTGTTGGACTAGCTCTGTTTTGGTCCCACGTGCTCCGCTAGTGGCTGGAGTGCCTGGGTGGTGCTCCTGGAGAGCTGCTTTAGATGTAGTAACACCCCGAAGGAATCTTCTCTGCGGGCTTCCAGGCAGCGCTGTGCTCTGTTGGGAGACCTGCTGAGCTGAACTACAAATTGGTGTAGACACAGCTGTTAAATGTCTGGTCTTATCTCTTGAGAAAGTAAATTGAGACCATAGGAACAGGCTCTTGGAAGAAGTGGCAACACTAGAACTGACTTAGTGTTAGCTAAAATCAACGTCCGCTAAGACTAATACCTTTAAAAATAAATCTTTTAATGTTGTTGACTTGTCTTCAGGAGAAAACGTGGAAGCTCTTTCTGGAGCCAAAACAAAAAGAGAAAAGGGAATCAGCATTAAAACAAGAGGGTAATATGCCAGAAACGCTAGTGGAATTCTCTCTCTGGATAGCTGCAGATACTTTGGCATAGCCTACGATGAGTAAGCCACTAGAGTCAAGAAGTGCCTGTGTGTTGAGAGCATAAAGCAGTTATATACTAGTATTCTCAAATGTTTTTATTTAAAAAAACCCCCATCGCTCCACCCACCCTAAAATAAAAATCTAATTACATGAAACGAAGATGTTTCTTAAATGGTCTCAATTGGTGCGTGCACTGACAAACTGAAGACTCCGTACCAAGTCAACTGTGTTATGGTGAGTGAGGTAACATAATGGAGGTAATAAGGAAACCACGAATTAAAACTGCTTCAACAGTTTCTTACAAGTGATGTGTTTACTACAGGCCCATTTTTAAATGTTGTCACTTTAACAAATTAACAAATTTCTGCTTATTGAGCTATGTTGTTCAGGTGTCTCATAGGCACCATCAATTCCTATAAACCTGAACAGACTTTTCATGAAATAGAAGTCTTCAGAGCGCTAACACAATTAACTTTGTGACAGTCTATCATATCTTGACTTTGCAGCCAGTACAATTTTTAAAAAACCCCTAAATCTGTGATGAAGGCAGCTATAAATGTGGTTTTCTTAACAGGTTCAAGTTATTCTGCATTAATTTCAACATAAGATAGTGTCAGAACTACACTATCAACCAGAAAACTGAATCCTGGTTAAGCACATATTGCTCCTGGTCATATTGGCTGCTTACAGTGTACTTAAACACAGCTTGAACTGATTTGGATTTGTTAGTCTTCCTCTTCTGTCATTTCACTCTTCTGCCCCAATTTGTATTCCTGCCCTCCAGCGCAATGTTACGCAGAAGTCTCCCATTCTCCTGCACTGCCAGCCCAGCACCATTGCTCTTTGAAAACATGTTGTTGCAAATTCTACAAATCATGTGAAAAACCTGACATAATCTTAAAAGCTATTGCTCTGCTCCCTGCATTAAATAGTCATATTTCTAACCTTCTCTTTCCATCCCTGCTCGGCCCAGACTGACGTACCTTGCGTCACCAGGGGGCCGAGAGCCCTGGCCTGCGTTCTCAGCAGAACAACGTGAAAGTCCTGGTAATTTTTCACTGTCATTTTAAGAGAGGATTAGCTCTTTAATTGTTTCACATAAATACCAAGATGATCACAGCTTTTACATGTCAGTGCTTGCTGCAGTTTTTTTTCCCCTTAAACACCCAACTCAGTGAACAGATTTTTACAATTTGTAGCTGCTCAGTCATTCTGTATGGCTTTTTAATCTCCAGAGGCCAGATGGAAGCATGATCCTTCAGCATTGCTTGTTTTTGCATAACGTTGGGATTGGAACAGCATTTGAATAGCACGCAGTCATAGATATACACAAGTATTTTTCTTTCCCATCCCTGTGTTTTCTCTTCTCATGTTTTGCTTCGCTGTTCTTTAATGACAGTTTTCTACAGGGAAAATGATCACCAACAAGTATGCCCTGGCAGAAGTCTTACACCGAAAAAACCAATGATTTTTGGTCGAGGAGATTTAAGAGAGAAACTGACACAAGTGGTAAGTTTCTGAGACAGCTGATGACTTACCTTGGTTTCAGGGCACTGATAAAACTGCTGTTGGACAGATCTGGAATGATGTGGGGTTTTTTTTTCCTTTCCTTCTTTGTTAGAGGCTTTATTTGAAGCTCTCCTAGGATCCTAATTTTGATTTTAGTTGTATTTATGGATTTAGTCTCTGCTGTCAGCCAGACTGCAATCAATTGCTTGAAATCCATAAACAATAAGCATCAAGTTTCCATTTCAGATGCAGTAACACGATGCTGTTGGGAGAAGTTTCGTGTACTTGAGCAGCTTTTTATAGCTAACTCCCTCCAGAGTCAAATCCTGACATGTTCTTAGCTATAGGAAGCTAACGGCTTTCCCGCATGTTTGTCAAGGCCTGTGTGACAAATCCTATATGGCAACTGCAGGAGAGGACACTCGTGCACCTGTTTGGGGAAGCCTCACAGCAGAAGTTCTGCGATGTATTTTAGCATCTACCAGTAAGATGAGCAGCTTGACCTGCTTTACCCTTCGTAGGCTGTATGACAGTAAATTAACAACAAGAAATAGAAGGGAAAAAAAAAAAAGAAAGACATGCTAACATGAAAAAACACATTTTATTGCACTTAAGTTATAAGAAAATAAAATTTCTAAGTGAATCAAACCATAGACACAATCCCTTTAAAGGTTGTTTTCCTCCATCATGTCAGGTTGTTACATAACTAAAATTAACCAACTGGAATCTGATTGTTTTAAATCAGACTATAAATAAAACAAAACAAAACAAAACCAAAAAAAAAAACCAAAAAAAAAAAAGGAGGAAAAAAGATCGCCTAGGATACAGTGTTAAACCACTTTCACAGTTCAGCTTGAGTTGTGGCTCTTGGAGAATCATAGAGCGGTTTGGATCGGAAGGGACCTCAGAGATCCTCTAGTTCCAACCCCCCTGCCAGGGGCAGGGCCCCCTTCTGCCAGACCAGGTTACTCACATGAATGAGACAAACCATTTGACTCTTTCGGTTCTCATTTTGTTTGCATGTGACATCTTTACAAAAACGTGAAGTTTTTGCTCTGTCAGTTCCTCCCAGCAATAACTGTAACAGTTGTTTTTTTCTCAAATACTGTAAAACACTAAGACTGACCAGCAACTTTATTTTCATTTTTGTATTTTATAATATTTTTTAAAAATTTTGTCAGTTTTTTTTTTTTCATGTATGTTCATTCCATTCACCACAGCCCTCACAAAGAAAAATTTCCCCACAGAACAGGCTGCAATAGCTTTGTTCTAAGGAATGTGTTTTAATTTTTGCCCAGAAAAAAGAAAATAAGCTTTGCACACACACTCAATTCTTTATTTGCAGGCAAACTTCACTCTTAATCGTCTGAAACTCTTCCACTCTCAGCCTCTTAGAGGCACAGTTGGCTCAAGTTTCAGTGGCAAAAAGTCTTTTTCTGTAACCAAACTAGAGCAAATTTGGAATTCAGTCTGGGACTAAAACGTCACAGCAGAAAAAAAAAATAAAAAAAAATAATTTGCTTTTCTTTCTTTCATTTAGCAGCATAAATAAGTTTGGCCACTGGGAATACAGTACAGGGGTGGGACAACAATCCCGTAATTGAAGACCTACTTCTAGCACCAGCATTGCGAATTAAATCCATCAGAGGACTCTCAAAACCCAGGACAACTTGCCACCTCAGAGCAACTTATGCATTGAAGAGTGTAGATGGAAGCAACAGTAAATAGATTAAACAGAGGCTAATACTGTGATTGACATTGGCAATGGTTGGCAAAAAAAAGAGGAATAAAAGAAAAAAAAGAAAAAGCTCCGATAAAACTGTACAAAACAATTCACAGTAATATTTTAGCTTTTCCACACCAGGAATGGACTCTTGTTTTTGTTTGCTTTTTTTCATTGCAGATGCTCTCTAGCTTTCAGAAGTCAACCAGTGACTGCTCGTAGAGGTTGTAAGGGACCGCTGGAGGTTGTCCGGTCCAACCCCCTGCTCGGAGCAGGGCTAAGGGAGAGCATGTTGCTCGGAGGGGCTGCCGGGACCCAGGGGGGCAGGAGCGGGCTCGCCTCTGCAGCTTCTTTCAAGATCTTTGTGGTAAAATAACCTGTTAACAAGAACTGTAACAATATTTTGTTTTTCACCTCCCAACTGCTCAAGGAGCAGTTGGAGGAAAGTAAAGAAATAATTGCACCTGGTTTCACTTCAAAAGTCGTATTTTTGCAAAGCTGCCCCGGTCAAAAGTGTAGCCTTTTTATGTGACGAGACAGCAAATGCCTTTCTTGTCAGTTAGAGTTTGTCATCTTTGTCTTCTCCTTCGTAGTCTGTAGGTCTTTAGGATCTGTTGCCCCAAGCCAACATCCTGCACCACCAAGGACAAGGGATTTTTTTCCTTTTTCTTTTTTTTTTCTTTTTTTTTCAGGGGGAGGGAAAGGAGAACATCGTCTACACATTTGGACAAATTCATCTTTCTGCCCGTCACTTCATATCCACGTCAAAGTCCAACACCAGCAGCTTTGTTTCCTCAGTCCCGTTGCGGCTCCCAACCGCACACACTAGCTTTGTGTTAGAAGCTCTGATCCGCCACACGACGCCTCCACTTCCCCCGCTCTCCAATGTGACTAGATTTCGGATAAATTCACCCGTTTTCAAGTCCCAAAGTTTTACAGTCCCATCATCTGAGCTGGTAATTACAAAGTTCTTGTTGAACTGTAAACAGGTCACAGCACTCTGATGCTTGTTGGGACCTGTAACAGTAAACCAAAGCATTTTTATTTGTAATTAGAAAGCGATGTCAGACAGCACTGCATATAAAATTACCGCCTAGCTCTTTGCATACTCCTTTTTCTACCTAGAAGCAGTTTTTTGGGCATTAAAAGGCACAGAAGCCTTGCTGTGCTTTTCAAAAAGTAAAAAATCCCCCAGTATTTCCTTCTTTGTTACAGGGATCTCGTTTTGTTGAATGCAAACAGTAGGGCAAGTGCACACTTGGACATTCATGGAAATGAACTTAACCATCCCGACTGAGGTGACCGCTCTAAGCGTTTGTCTCCAAGTCCCTTTGAAGCGCTGTTATGAGATTACTCTATCACTAAATACTGACAGTTATATATTGACATATAAATATATACTGTTAGAACAGCAGAGTCTGCTTTACAGGGAAATTTAATTTTCTGCCCCAGGCAGCGATGCTGCATATGTTATATGGGAATGAGGTAAGGCTTTTTTTGGTGGGGGTGGAACAAAACAATGTGTTTGTGTGCGTGATGCCTAAGTGGCAACTGTCAGAACAGAAACGGAAATCTTTCTTCTTACTGAAATAAAGAAATCATTTTCCACTCATTTCTCTTGATTTATTGCAACAGACAATGTACTTTGCCTCCCGATCCAATTAATCAGTAGGCTTTGAAACATCCAAGTGACCCCTAAATAAATACATTGACTGACTGTTTTGAGATGTCATTTCCTACGTATTTCTCTGGCTTATTAGGCTAATATACCCGTAGCAAATTGCTATCAGTCCAGACCATCTGCCTTTCATAATAGGCAAGTGATTTGAATAGATGAGATTAAATACATTTTGTTCTTGTAATTCCGAGAAAGATCTTACAGCTGTCATCAGAAAAATATTTAAGTTGTAAGAGGTCCGTGTGTTTCTTTGTATACTTTTTATATAGAATCTGCAGCACAGATTACTGCAGGCAGTTTGACTTACATGTGGTTTGAGCTCACCTTGCAATGTCTGTAAACATTGTCCTGTTTTTATGTCCCAGATTTTGACTGTAGAATCGGCATTCCCAGACACGAGTATATTGTCCTTGAGTTCCATTCCACTTGTGAGAGACTGGTGGCCTGTGAGCGTGTGAATGCAGTTGCCCGTTTCCACGTCCCAAACTCGGATGGAAGTGTCAAGAGATCCACTCACCACATGGATACCATCAAACTACAAGAAAGGTAAATCTATTACAAACAATTATATTAGGATCTTGCGATGCTCTGTATGAAGAAGGCTATTAAGCATTTAATTCAGTAAGTGCGACAGTAGATACTATATGCGCGTTTGGAAGCGACATTACAAAGTAAGGACTCAGTCTAAGCAAAGATGGCCACGTTTGGTCTCGGAGTAGGCGATTCATGGTCAGTGTAATTTCCTGTTGTAGACATGGTCTATGAGGTACCTGGGTTCAAGGAGAAAGACCCTGAGCCACTGGCCTCTTAAATGTAATACAACTCTTTTAAACACAACAGGAGCCTGACTATACCGCAGTGTGCAATAATGAAGAGAATGTAGTTTTCCTAATAAAGACGTTAACAAGCCAAACCTGCTTTTCACGAGTCAGAGAGACTGGAAGCTGGAGAAGGGTAACACCATCAATCCAGAATCATCTACACAGAAGCCAAAACATAGGAAAATGGAAAGGATGTAACTGACAAATGCTGGGTTTAGCCATTTTATAATCATAATTGTGTTCAGTAAGGAACTGCTGGAAAAGGGCTACGGGCTAACAAGGATGTCCAAATTCTTGGATTTCCTGGGCATATATATAAAAATATGCAGAACATGAACACGGAGGGAAATCAGCAAAGAGATGAGACTCTTCTTACCAAGAGGACCAAACACGTATAGAATATAAAGGTGGAAAGTAACTTGAATGATGGTGACAATGACATAAGAGTCCAGAATTCTCAAAAAAGGAAGGAAAAAGCAGTAGAATAAAACCAGTGGCCTTCAAGGAGGAATACTTCAATAAATTGCAACTTCCTTCCCGTGAGGTTTTTATGTATCTATTCTCTGAGGGGAAGAAGAGTTCAGGAGAGTTGGCACTTTCTTAAAGACACAGACAATCCTTGTGTGAAGGAAAGATAGGAAGTGTAGTAAATTACCAAGACCCACTTGGCTAAAGCACAAGGAATTGTACAAAAAGTAGAAACGAGATCAATAGATGCGTTTAAAAGAGCACACTGGGACAAAATCAGAAAGGCAGGGCACAAACCAAGATAAAACTAGCAAGAGCCGTTAAGGATGATAAAACGCTATTCCGTAAAAACACCCAACACAACAAACACAAGAGGAAGGCCAAAATAAAAAAGCTCATTTATGCTCAGTGGGAAGGAAACACCAAGTGAGGCCGGCTATTGAACTTTTTTTTGCTTCAGTCCTCAGCCATCTGAGTGTAGGCTCACAGCACTGACACCACTGACAACCGAGTACAAGCTTTTGCTAGAATGGGAAAAAACCCCACATAAGGCAAGTTGTTTTAAGACAATCTCGGAGACATCTGCTGCTATCTCTGAAAACTCATGGAAGACAGACAAGGTTTCAGACGGCAAATACAGTTCCTTTCTTTACTAAAGGAGATGATGACGGGAGATGGGGGATTATGGATCGGTCAGCCTAACTTCAATTTCCAGAAGGAACTAACGAATAATCAATCTGGTTGTAAGCCCTCAGCAATGTGGTGAGTAGCAGCAAACAGATTTGCGGGAAAATGATCTTGACAAATATGATACCTTTTTTTTTCCTGTGACAGAGTAAAAAGCCACATGAAACAGCAGATGTCTCAGTTGTATTTTCTCATAAACGGGGAGGCAAGTTTGATGCAGGGATACTAGCCCGTTCAGAACTTTGTTCACAGCATTATTAGAGATATCGTAAAGAGTTTGAGGGGGAGGAGGGGAAGGAAGTGTCTGCCATTTAGTATTTTCATTAGGATTTGAGTCACATTTGAAATGGTAGACCTGACGCAAAGCAAAGAGTGTAAAAGTCAAGAGAAAATTGTGAAGATCTGAGCTTGGCAGGGAATGAATGAAGGTACAGCTGCAGCCTGGGAGAATGATGGCTGGGCAGAGTCTTTGTTACAGCTAGGGCAATCCCACGCTACTGGTCCATGTGGACTGACTGGTGTTTAGCAATGGTGAAGAATGAACCCAATAAGGGAACTCAACTATCTGGGACTGCTTCTTTTTATAAAACCTGCAGAAAACATTTTAGATCTCTGCAATCAAATATGGTGGAGCATGGCACCTGCGTTCAAAAGAATGTAGAGAGTGACTGGCACATGCAGACTGCTTATCTGCTTCTGCTGTATACACTGCATTTCTGGTGAAAATACGCTAAAAAAAAAAAGGACACTCTGGTATCTGACATAAGGGTATGCTATGTAAGGCATGTAAAATAACTACTAACTTCTCGTAAGCATTGATAAGACTGACTGGCATTTTTGCATCCTGTTTTGGGCACCTTGCTTTCAAAAGAGGATGTAAACAAATTTGAGTTCAGATGATAAAAGGACGAGGAGCGCTCAGTAGCCCAGCAGACTTGTTGGAGGGAAACACTAGAGAACGTTTTTCTTCCCTAAACAGAACTAAACCAGACTGATGCAACACATTTTGAATTCTTTCCCCCATTCCCACAAATTAATTGTATGCCATGTACATAAGGTACTCAGAACGAGAGCTTTAAGGCTCTGCATCAAGAAAAAACTTTACTCTGATGTTGCTATAGTCAAGCAGATAACAGTTTGGATCACTGGTTGAGCTGTTATCCATGAACCCTGAGAATCTGTGGAGTACTTCAAAGGCAGCTAAGAAAGACTAAGACACAACGCGGTCAGTAGTCTTCAACTGATGCATAAGGATCTCTGGAAAACGTTAAGGGGTCAGCAAATGGGGAAAGACTGAGGTATAAGAGAACCTGCCATGAGCGGGGACAGGGAGGACAGGCTGGTTACATACTCTGTTTCTTCTGTTTAGGGGAGTTCTGCTGTTTGGGGCTGTTTCAGGCCAAAGGGCAGGAGCTCACCATGCAATCTTAAAGGCTCTTTCTAGCCTCAAACTGTAAGCACCTGTAGCCTCCTGCACCCCAGAAATTTGTTTTAGAATACCAAGTTCCATTTACAGGGTGTAAATAGTATCGGTGTGTGTAACATAACCCGATTATTTGAGCCATTGTTACTACAATATCAGAGCAAAACATGAATATTCGTAGGCCAAACCAAGAGCCACTAGTGAAAATAAGGCTGAGTAACATATAATGGTCCCAAACTGCCCTAGGTGGAATACAACTTTCTGAATATTTTAAAGAGACCTGTAGGTATTATAGCATTTTTAACTTGCTTGCTGCTTGTCTAGAGAGTACTCCTCAGTACATGAATGCAAGAGAAGGGCTGGAGATTTTTGATAAATTTTACTACATACATTGGGAAAGGAAACCAATTAGGTATTTTGTTCATATTTCATCTGTTGTGGTGAGATACATCTTATGAAAGATACGCTTTATGAAAAATGTCTCTAGCACTGAGCTTTACTTTCTGAGCCACAACCCAGAGCAGTTATATGCCGAACGCAATTTCCCCATTTTGAACTGTCTTTGTTAATTTCTTTTTCAAGTCCTGCCAGATTGTGGTGAGAACAGGCACAAGCATGAAATTAATTTCTTTTGCCTTTCAACGCCTGGAAGTGATGCTTTGACTCTATGAATGAACGAGATGATCTTTTGGGTTGGTAAAGGTAAGAAGAGCCTACATGAGGTCTATGTCTATCTTTGCCAGCATAGTTCTGATGAGCAGTGGGGTGACTGGTGGGCAATAGAGCCATGCCACGGAGTGGTACCATAAAAACCTGCATCTGCAGTAACAGGTCTCTGCTGACAAAGCCTCACAGTTGTAGATCTGGCCTCTGCTCAGAGAAGAGGAAGCAGAAGGCTGGAGATTTACATCGGATCATTAAAATGTTTAGTTCAGCCTTACTCTGAATTACAGTTTGGAACTGGAAGATGAGACTACAAAATACGGATAGACAGATCTGCGTCATTCAGAACATTAATTACGTGGGTTGTTTTGGTGCATTTTCAATTACTCTATAATCTCATTTATTTAAAATAGTAACATCGGAATTTCTTTGGGGAAACCAAAATGATAGCTCCGAAAAACATGCAACATTTTAAAAAAAGCCAAAACCAACCAAACAACCCATAAAATTACTTAACTTGCTGTTGTAGGTATTTGGGCTTTATTATCCTGGGTGCTTTTTTAAAAGCAGCACCTCTAAGAAAATTGCAGTCTTTAAATTAAGACCACACATAGAACTAGCGTAACAAAATGAAAGACAGGACTATCACAGATGCTTCTATATTCTTGTGGCCTGTATAATTCTGGAGCAGGTAACCACAATTTAATAAACAAGGTGAAATAAGCTGACTTCAAATGTTACTTAAGGAAACTAAAGCAGCAGATGAAAATCACATACCTGTAAGGAGTAGACTCTGTTAGTATGCCCTTGCAGCGTGTGCAGACACGTCTCTGTCTCTGGATCCCACACTTTGACCATAAAATCATATGCACCACTTACAACCCTTCTGCCGTCATATTGAACGCACCGAACTGCAGCTACGTGGCCCATCAGAACGTGTAAACACTGGCCCGTCTCTATGTCCCAAACTCTCAGTGTAGCATCTCGAGAACCACTGACCACTCTGGAGGAACAAGAAAACCCCTCCTGTACTTAGCATTGGACACAGAAGTATTAAAACAATTAGACTTGGGTATAGGTCTGTTACAAGTTTTAATTTGGGACATTAGATAGCATTAGTCCACTAGCCACCAAAGATTGGTCACACATGACTTGAGTGGTTTTCTTCCTTGCTCACTTTCTCAGGATCCATTTATTTGATATAATTAGCAATCAGTATTTAAAAAATCAATTAATTCCTGAACGGCAAAATGATGCCATGAGGAATTGTTCTATCTATCTATGAAAGCTTATGAATACGCTGAGCTCAAGCCAGTGCTGTGAGCGTTCTGATTTAATGACCGAGTTAACTAATTATAACAATTAAACAAAGAAGATCTTTAGAAGTTTTACTTTGAGTAAAGTAACAGTTATTCTGCTTGATTTTTTTAAAGTTTATACTTCTAAAAGCTTCTTTAGGCAAGAACAGAAATAGAAGGAATTAATATTAATGGAATCGATAAAGAAAAACCTCCTTGTTCTTCAAAAAAGAAGAAATGCAACCAATAGGCGCCCTGTCAACAGCTCCATGCCACCCTCAAGCAGAAGAGCTTTGACAACGTTTGCTGGTTGAAGTAACACATGGTTTATGATTGTAGAAATTATGATATAATCAGTTCAAATTTTAATAAAATACTGCAGTGACAACACTTAAAAAGTCATTCTGTAAAATGAGTAAAGTTTGTAGCATTGACAAAAAGGAGAAATTACTCAGAGCGTGGGAGCCCAGATCACAGCGTAACAAAGAATGTTTTGAAATAACACAGAATGTGACTTTATAAAGTACATGACTCAATTTTCCGTTCTTGAATTAGGACTCTTACGCTTTTGCTCCTATTAATCATCTCCTCCCTTTTGTCGATTTATGCAGTTTAGTGTGAATGCTTCGCCTGGTTTGTATTTCCCTCAGCGGTGGGTGAGGTACCCAAGTTTAACAGGCGTTTTCTGTGAAGGCCAAGTGTGAATCACAAGCCAAACTGTGGCTGTGGCTTTGGACAAAGCCTTACCTTTTCTCATGGAGATGCATGCAGCGCACGGTGGAGGTGTGTCCGTACAAGGTGTGTATGCATTCTCCAGTCTCGGCATTCCAGACTTTCAACGTCCGGTCTGTAGATCCACTGATGATGATATTGTCCCTCATCTGTGATGACCAGACCCCGCCTGTGTGCCCAACCAGTGTTCGCAAACACTGAAAAGAAATGCTTTGCTTAGTTACCCTTTTCACAGAGATAAATGGAAACTCAAGAAAAAGTAATCTAGGAGGTAAGAGTAGTCCCTCATAGCAAGAGCTGGAAGACCCCTGGACATCGCTTTAGGATTCAACTAAAAATTCCCACCTTTTGGAAAATACTCATCAAATTTCTCTCTCCATTGTTGGTACTTCGACTATAAGGAATTCTCCCTATAATTTTCCCCCTGATAATAAACTAAGCTGTCTTCCCAAATTTCTCAACACAGGGCATGTTTTGCAGCCTTGACTCATTTTCCTGGCATTTTTCTGAGTCATGGCAGGTTTTCCGATAGCTTTTTGAAGCGTAAGCGTTAGAACTGGAGAGAGCATTCACTTAGTAGTTTTACCACCAATCTATAAACCAGACACTCTTATTTTATTTTTCTGTTTGTTTATCCAAGAATCGCATTCTGGAAGCTGTAGCTGCAGCATCGATACCGCAACATCACGTTTCAAACCTTTTTCAGACTTGATTGTTGCCCAGGAGAGAATCCCAAACTGCATAAGCACAACCTACCTTCTTTGATCCCAAATGCGTGACATGATTTCTCACCATGCAGAGACAGTGTTTGCTCACACCTACTTCTCTAAAACCTCCCTCACTCTGGAACAATGACTTGTCTCCGTCTCTCAGCCTGCATTCCTTGCAAGTAACAACTGTATGTGCTGTCTCACCAGGCAGCAGCTGAGCGCTAATTAGCACAGACAAGAAGAGATCCTTGCAAGACCCCTCTACAAAGATACTCCATGAAGATTCTGCATTTACATTAACAACATGATCTCTATAATTATCCACTTTCTAACCCATTTAAATATGTGCCGTGTTGATTTTTGCATTGCTTTTTTCCTCAATCGTGTCATAGGGATACAGTCTTGGAGTGCACATAGCCATCTATTTCTGCACTATTATATTTATCAGTCAAACCTGTAACTGCACGAGAAAAGAGGTCAAGACAGTTTGATGATCTCTTTTTCTGTAATCTAATGCTAAGCGGCATTGGTTTCCCTGGCCTTCCTTGAACTGTTAGTTGACTCCTCTTGATGTAGTCCAATATTTTTTATCTGAGATAATGTATCCTAAATACCCAGTCTTTCAGTTTACTCCATTTAAATATTGACACGTTTTAGCTTTCTGGCCATCCTTTGGATCTTCTGCTTGTGCTCATACCTTTGGAAAAAACACCAATTTTACCCCACAGGTTACTTCAGAAAAAAATCATCAAATACAGATTATCTGGATCAACTATAATAAGAAAAACTGTAACTTTGGTAGCTGTTGTTCAACATCCTTGTGGGTTTCAGCTGAAATGAAGTGTTCTATTATCACTGCACGGTGCATTTCCATCACAGGAATTTTCTCCCCAAATAAATATTTTTTCTGCATCAGTGATAGTACACTAATTTCTGTTATTAATATCCTGTTCTTTCTAACATCCTTGAAAATGTCTTGCGTTTGCTGTACACAGACTTCCTGTTCTTTAGCATTTTTTACCAGTCTTCTGCAATTCCTGGCTCCTAGCTTCATTCACTGCTATCAAATCCATCTTTTTCAGTTCATAGCTGTTATTCACTTTTACAGTTCCCCCTTTTTTTTTAAATTTCAACTCATTTGCTCATATTTTAAGAAATCATCCTTCTAAAGCAGTAAGAACATAGAATCCTTATTTTGGGCTTTACATCTGTCAAGGGGATTATTTAGTCATGTTCATTTGCACAAACCAACCTTTAGGGTTTTTTTATTTTATTAATTCTTCAGCACCAGTAAGCATGAGGGCTGAGACAGCACTCTTCCATCTTTCATATACAGTTTTTGGCTCTCTTAAAGGTTCAGGGTAAATAGTCACACTAGGATCTGTAATTACTTTCAAAAAATTACTGATCGTGAATTGTCAAGTCATGCTACTCCGACCAGTTTTATATATTTAAAGGAACATTTTGCTTTGGAGAGGGTGGTATGTACAAAGGAAGTATTTTTCATCTGAGTTCAGACTGCCTTTTTCAATTAAAAAAATGTAAATTTCACTATGGGTTTGTTGATTAGACAGTTTGTTGTAGGGAAGCCAACAGAGGCAGGGTGAGGCTGCCTATTGCTTTTTCTTTTATTCTTCCCCACAATAGTATTTACAATCCCGTCAAGAATCTTCTAGGCGTGCAAAGACAAATGCTTAATACGTTCAGCTTCAACGTTATAAAGTGGTGATACCTTTTGCATCTTAAGCATGTTATCCTCAATAGCTGTCCTATTGCTCACGTAACTGTATCATTAAAGCAAAGCTAAGTACACACAATACTAGACTAGAAGGAAGAAGTACTGGTTCCCTGAGGCCTTTTCTATATCCTTGGAGCGTGGTCAGTCAGTCACCTTAAAACAAAAAATCTGTGTGCTGAGTCGCTGTGATGTTCTAACGTGAGTGAAATGTTCAGTACTGTCTTTTTGATTGCACGTATTGTTTTGCTTCTCTAAGCCAAAATTAAATTATTGAAGCTTATTAAATTCCTGCCTGAGCTGGATCTAATTTAATAGGAAATATTTAAACCTAAAGCAAGTTACTTTTTTTTTTTTTTTGGTGGCTCAGCAATATAGTAGCTTAGAAAGAAAAACAAACTCCGTATTTGAAATCAGAGCCAGTAAAATGAACACCCCATTTCAGTAACTTGAAAACAACAGAAAGAATGCTAGGAGTCAAGTGAGAAAGGGAGATCCAGAGGGGTAAAAGCAGGCTAAATTAAGCTTTAAGGAAGATAAAGTAACATATCTGTCCAAATTCTTTTGAATCCATGTCACAAACGACTCCACAAGAATAGCAGAATTGCCAAGAGAACAAGGATATATGCCAACGGTAACACGAGCAGCATTGCAATTTCACATCAAGGTGACTTTTTGGAACCAGACTAGTTTCTGTGTAGGAAAAGATGACCCAAACGTTTACTGGCACTTCTTCCAATGCTTGCACCAGACGGCACTGAAGAGCACTCTGCTCGGCAGTGCGGTCCGATGGCGGGCAGCATTTCTGACATACCCGTTCTCTACCTGGAACTCATTTCCTAAGGAGTTCAGCAAAATAACCGACTGACTTACCTTGCCTGTAACCGCTGACCACACTTTCAGGGTGTTGTCATCAGAGCCGCTCACTATTCGGTTCCCACAGAACTGAAGGCATGTGATCACGTGGTCATCATGGCCTTTGAGCACCTGGCGATGAAGAACATGAGAACGTACAGTCAGAATTTAACACAGGAGATTAGAGAGAAGCAGGAGAAACAAAGTGCTCTTCTGATTCATAAATTATAAAATGCTAGAGTTGCTTCAATAATAATAAGGCCCCTTAATCCCGTGTGTCAAGTCTAATTTACCACCAGCGGGGACCAAAGAAGGTATTTCCCTTCTTCGATGGAGCAATACTGCCTTGCCTCGCAAGCTCACTGCAGTTATTGTACGCCTCCAAAAAGTACCAGGAAAAAATCAGAGTACCAGTAAAAAGTAAGCTAAATTAGTAACTGGACCCTGCTCAATTCCTCTACAATGACTCCATCTCTTTATTTCTCATTTGAGTGTTTTTTGCTCAGACTTTTACCTTTTAAGCGTTGTTTCAATCTCAACCAAAAAGGATGGGCTTGTATTATTTGCTGCGTATTTGTATTTTGGTGGTCAAGGCTGATTATATCTATTTTTTTCCCTTGCCAGCCAAGCACTGTAATCCATTAAATGCCAGACAGCACCAAAGTCAAAAACTGGAAAACCGTTAACTCAATTAATACAAACAAAAGTGGTAATTTAATGTGCTGGAAATGGATCGGAATGTTGCTTTATAGAAGTGGGATTTTCAATGTTTGATTTGGGATAAACTGCAATTCAGTATATATTACTGCAATACAGCAAAAAAAATCCTCATCGGAATACACAGGATGAGGAAATTTTTTATTTAAGATATGTGAACACTTTTCAAGATGTTCATCGAAATGAAGTGGGCATTTGGATAACGCCTGAGGCTGTAATTCTAATAATAATTCCAAGATGACTTGATGTGGCGTATCAAAGCAAGAAGTACAGAGCTGTTGCCAGAGATGTAAATAAGTCACGGCCCAAGAAACAGCAGGATTTAGCCATAGGTTTTCCACCAGCATTTTGTTGTTCTTATTTTTATTATTTTGTTGTAGAGTAATCAAGAAAACAGGCAAATAGCCTTAAAATCTTAAAAGGCTATGAAAGTGGTTTTTCTTCCTGTTCCTGACTGCTTGTTCAATACCAGCTTTATTGAGAGAGTTGCTGGTTTATTTTACAAAAGCTTCATATCTTCACATTGGAAAGGACGTAAGGATAATGTATCAATGTCATTAAAGAATTTTAGTATTTAAAACAAAACAAAAAAATAACATGGAATGAAGTTATTGTCTTTGCTGCTCAAGAAGAAGAACATGTATAAAAATAAAGCATGACATGATCACAGAATAGTTGTGGAGGATGTTTAGGATGCAACATGGCCCAGCTCTACAAATACGTATGTGGATATATGTATTTATATGTATTACATATGTATGTGCATGTTTAATTTTAAAGAGCAAGTTTCTGAGATTTTCTGTTTCAGACTGGCGTATTTATAGGCATTCCCAAAACTGTACAGAATTTTTTAGAACAGCAGTGAAAGTATTCTGCTGTATGAAGAATCACATTTTGATTTGCTAATATGGTGTTCAGAAATGAATTTAAACCCAAGATAAGCTAAAATAGAAATTATTTTTTCTGTAACAATCCATTGCTTTTTGTGCACGGATAGTCTGGCTTGGCCGAAGAAAAAAAAAAAAACAACCCAAGCCCAAACCAAGGCTACGAGTCGCTGCTGCTTTGCTCATGGCAGCGCGCGCAGCTCAGAAACTGACCTTAGGCGATTTCAGCTCTCCTCGCCGCCAGTTGGTATCAATCCTGTGTTGTCTAATGTAGGCGCTTTTCCACGGACTGTGTATAAAGCCTGGTTTTATTACTTTCCTCCTCTTGATATGTAATGGTTCATCAATTCCTGAAATGAGTTTAAAAAAAAAAAGGAGGGGGGAGGGGGAGAGATGAGGCCACCCCAAATGAAACCACTTCTCTCCCTCCCAAACATTTACGGTGACCTCTGACATTAAATACTGCATTGACGTAACAACCTCCCACATGCCAATATTTGCGCTGTGCGTGACACTGCCCAGCTCCTCATCTCCTGATACCACTTTCCTTGCTGTTTAAGCATAATTATTACCATAATCGTGGCTGAAAGACGCTCTACTTCATCACTCCTTGCTGGCAAACTACTACCTTGTTCTGACTCCCCCTTCTTGAGGCCACGTAGCAGAATATTGCCTTTTTCAAATGGGTATTGTCCAGCAAACTCCATAACCACTCATGCGCTCATTTTGGAACCCTTCAAAAAGTAAACCTTTCTGTTTGTGGTCCTTTGCTCCCGTCACCCAGCCTCATTACCTTTCACTTCACTGTGACTCTGGAATTATGAAAATTCAGAATTCGAGAATTTAAAATATCGGAATATGAGAATTCGGAGAGCTGTGCCCTTTTTGAATTGACACTTCAGCAGCAGCGCTTTGTTTTAGCCTTGCTACTACAGCTAAATCTTTTTTTTTTTTTTTAACAATTCTCTCACCCATCTCTCTCCTCTCTCTCCACTGCATCTCATTGCTAGCCAAAGTCTCGTCTCTTGCCAGTATATGGATTTCACCCCTGCTTTTAGCCCCCTCTCTGGTGTCTCTACCTGCAAGTCTTGAATTAACTGCTCCTTCATATTACTGAGCACCTCGCTAAGTCTAAGCGGTCTACAATATGCTTTTGTCTGTGCTCTCATGCCTGGCCACATTTGCTTTTACTTCTAAGCTCACAAGTGTAGGCACATTCCTCTCTCAACCTTCTCCTTTTTTTTCGCCTTTAGTCCCCTTTATGCATTTTCACTGAAATTTGTAAGAGGAGAATCTTTAGAGGAGATTTAAGAGGTTACACATCCAGTTTCCATTGCAAAATAAAAATAATTAATTTATGTGCCTTTACAAATAGCCAGCAACCCTCACATTGCCATGTTTTCTAAAGCCTTGCCATCAACCTCTCACAAGTTCCTGTCTCCGTACTCTGAGGCAGCCTGGACAGGTCCCGGTGTTTGCCCGTGTCCAAGGCTGATACTGCTCTGAGATGACATGCCTGTGCTCTGCTCCCACACCAGGCTCCTTGTTCATACAGTTCTTAAAAATAAAAGCTTACATTCTTCATGTGCCCCAATATGTGGCTACTTTCCTGAGAGCCTTTTTTTGCCCATTCATATTACTGCTGAAGCACCGTATTGTCTCAATTTGGCATGAGCTGGCGATACCCACGTGGCTTATGGATTGTGTGTCCCTCTCTAAGCAATCAAGTTAGCGCCCTCTCCCCGACCACGTGCCATTTCTCTGTTAATTTTACTACAAATTATCTGAAATTGCAGCATCCTTTCTACCCAGCCACTGAAACAGTTTTTCCTCCATGTTACTGACAAACCACAAGACTACTATCATTTTTACATCTCAGTTCTTACTTACCTAGGTTAAAAAGCAAAAATAATTGTGTTTTTAAAACATACACCCAGTATACTTTATAAATAGGATGTTCAAACTTAACTCTAGTTTCATTTCTAGTACTCCATGAATTGTTCCTGCTTTCTGCTTTCAACAGAGACACATACCACACAGCCCAGAGCATCACCAGCAGTAAATCTGAAGTCACACGAATTGTCTTCATAAAACTTTAAGCTTATTATGTAAATGAACTGCACTTTTTTTTACAACAGCAACACTTTCACCATTACATCCATCCCTTTGCTCAGCCTTACCCTCCTCTTTGCATTTCTCTCTCCAGAGAAGATTATCTTCAGCCAAAATTCTCCAGTAACGACATGTCTGGGCTGCCTGCAGAAGGTCCCTGGGTTCCAGGAATGACAGCACGTACAGTGCCAGCTGCAAAAAAGAAAAAGAAAGTGTATTTTCTGCATTGCTTTTGAAAGGAAAACGGGAGTAACTCCACATATTATCACACATCAGGGGCTGAAATACAGAAAATTGAAGCAATAAATTATTAAACAATCTCAGACTTAACAGAGCTAAAGTTTATTCCTGTGGGCACCTGAAAGTATAACAATCATCTTAAGTAACTAAATCCATACAGATCACATCAGAAATGATTCTTGTATGTGCAAGAGAGTAGGTGTCAGCTGAATTATGTATCCTTTTTTTTAAAATGTAATCCACATTACTTTGAACCATGAGCAGAATTATTACTAAAATAATTACGTCTATGTTATTTTATCTAACAAGCATACCAGAAGTTATTTTGAGAGTTTAACTAGAAAATACAACGCTCATCAGGTGAGCAAATAGGGAAGTATGTTGTGATGAATAACCTCACGCAGTAACCTGAAGCCAGAGAAAGGCGATGCTACCTGCCCTTGAGTTCAAAAGGCCTCTGCAGCTGCAGGAACCGCGGCAGGCCCAGCGCTCCTTTTCTGATTCGAATGCAAACCCGCTCCAAAGCGGTGTTGCAGGGAGTTTTATGGACTGGGTTGCAGAAGGATTGAAATATGTAACTTGGATGCTGTACAGAGCGTGCTACCAAAAACACACTGGAAATCTCAATGAGCACCGGCAGATAACCAGAAGATGAACTTTTCCATGTGACAGAATTAATGGTTATTGGGAGAATTCAGACCTCGGTTGGCTGAGCTAAGCCAGGTAACGACCACAATAAACCCCCCCCCCGAATATTTTCAGATGTACTGAAGTCCTAAAGCAGGGACAGAGACATCTAAAACACAATGCAAAATACAGGGACAGCTATCCTTAAGGGTATGAGGATCAAATACAGTTTTTCTACTTGACAGCAACAATGCATCTCCCCAGTCATGGAAAACAGAAGTGTAAGAGGCAGGAAAGTCCCTTCCATGGCTAAAAACTCTGCACAAAGAACAATCCTAATAAAAAGTGATGCTGGGAACTACTTACATGCTGCAACAGCGAGGTCTTGTCAGTAACTAATAGGATGCAAAAGTTGTCAGGGAAATCAGATCATCCACTTTTACTTCTGCTTGATGGATCTTTTTGTGTTTAGGATTTCTGATTTAATTTTTAGCTGGAGTTATGATGTATATGAATAGAATCTGCCCTTCAAAGCAGCGCAGACTGAAATTCAGTAAGGAAGTCATAACCATAGGCTATTGACCTCAGCAGATTTCTGACCCTATTACGTGAGAAACGTTTACTTTCAGTAATCTACACCAGCCAGTGACTGAGCAGGAAATAAAAATTCCGTACGCCAGAACTGTTTGCATTTTGACTGCACACACACCTTGTTTGCAAGTCATCACCTGCAGCTCACGTTGAGCACGTAGGACTCCACGTTTGAGGGACCTGTGTCTTAAATTATGCATTAGATCCCGTCTGCACCCCAGGCCACAAAGCTGAGGAATCTTCCTTCTGTCCCTGCTCAGGGAGTCAGCATTCAGGATCTGGGGTTACGATTCTCTACTGCAAGAGCAACAACTGTACCCATCCTTTTAGACCTTCTGTCTTAATTCCTGGCACGTAAAATGATTTAAGAAGTGCTGCTTCCTAACACACATGAGATAGTCCTGCGTGCAGCAAGACTCAAACACAAAAGAGATCCTTTCCATTTTTGCTGGATGTTTCTTAACTGACAGCAGAGTTTGTTTAAATATCACTTGTCCTATCTATACAGACATGGACGCTTGCTAAGATGATGTTAATTAAAACCTGCGAGCCAACTGATTCTAAAACAGGTTACATACGGGTGACATTTATTTTAGACTATATTTATCTAAATAGTCATCAAGGGTCAACACAGCCCACAGTTGACTTTAAGATTAGCAGCGCGTAGAAGATGACGTCCCTTTGTCTCAGCCCATGGATCTAGTTATAAGAGAACTTCAGGTAGCAAAGATCTGACCTTTGACTCAACTGTGACTACTCTCTGCTGTAGTATTAATAATACCCAATAAAAAGCAGTCTCTTGCCTTTTTTTCTTCACACACACACACGGCACCAACAAAATCTCTTCGGCTGATTTCAGCAAAACTCCTAATCTTTTGGTTTCTAGACCTGTTTTTTTCACAAACAAGTAATTTCAATAATTATTTCTGAAGTCTCAGCAAGAAATCAGGAGTATTCATTTCAGATTAATTGTTTGACTGCATGTTTCCTCAGGAGGAAAGCAAACATTTTCTTAGTTATTCAGCTATTAAGTTACTGTCTTTGCAATGCCGAGAATGTTTCTGCAGAAAAGCCCTCCTGTCCAGATCATCTTCCTGCTCTGGTTAGGTAATAGAATATCCCTGCACTGCATCCAACAGCACCGGAGATACTTATAGATGTTAATGTGGAGCGACAGCTCAGGAGAGCGTGTGTTCACGGGGTGCTGGCTTTGATGGAGAAGCCTGTTTACAGAATGACTGACCCTAAAAACAACTTCTTGCCCCCACAGCTCAGTTCATCACCCCGAATTGCAGCCAGCGTAAGCAGCTGGGGACGGCACCGCTTAGGAGATCTGGGTGAAGAATGGTCTTCAAAAAGGAGAAGGGATGACAGAGTTAGCTCGATGGGTTCCTTTGTTTAACTTGGCTAATTTTGGTGACAGTGACTAGGGGTTAGGAAGCACTAAAATTATTGAAGCCAGCTTCACTGGTGAAGTCAGCCTTTCATGAGGCTAAGCGCTTGGCAATATTCTCGTTTCAAGAGGCAAGAACAAACACTAAAAAGAAATTAAACAAATTAAACATAAGTAGCTTTGAATGGAGTCAAGAAACATAAATATGAAAGAAATTTTTACAGCTAAATAGCATATCTTTTCTGTGAAGAAATTGCTAAAACTGAAATAATAACATGATCATTAGTTACAGCATAACTAGATCACTGGTTGTACTTGAGCTAGTTTTGCCACTGAATCACGCAAAGACAACTGAGCTGCATTACTGTTATCAATTCTGTATTAAATTTCCAGATTTAACAGATGCAGAAGTGACAAAGTATCTTCTGTCTTCTCAAAGCATAAAGCCTTGCTCCACCTCTGAACTAAGGCTGCTTTGGGCAGCCTCTCTAGAAACATGGCAACCATGTGGAGGTCTTGCTGAACTCTTCTCCTCCACCAGGGTCCTTTCCACTGATGAAGGCGGCTGCTGCCACAGGAAGTGCTTCTGTAAATACTAATCTCATGTCACGTGTACTAAGTTAATATTTGTTGCATAAATTGCTTCCAACCCTTACAAATGCTAACCAGCAAGGGAAGGCTGTGGTACTTCCTGACTTGTGAAGATACGGCTGTATATAGAAGGAGGGCCTTGTACATCTAAGTATTCAAGAACAGGACATACACCACAAAAACTGTGAAGAACAGCCACACAGAACAGTCTTCAGATGATAAAATCATGTTAAACACAGCAACCAAATACTAGCACTAGAATATCTTTTAAGAACTTGTTTTGTAATGTGTTAGTAACCGAAGACGTAGAAAGACTTCAGACCTCATGAAAATTTTCACATGGAAAACCCAACATGCAGTACATCCGGCAAAAGAAAATAGAATTCCTCCCCTCTCCAAGTAACAAAACAATTTACAATTTCCCATTCCCTAAAATCAATCCAGGTCAGAAGTACCACTTCTAAATGAACTAAAACCCATTCATTTAATAATTGTAACAAACCGGGTTTGTAATCTTTCACATCCACCCTCATGTTCTAGTTGTGAGGAGGTGAAGAGTTACTCTGCTGTGGACAGCAGAGTGACGCACACTGAAAAGCACAGACGCTGACATCTAAATCTTACTTTCTCTTTAACCTGATACAACACAATCTGATTTGCAGCAAAGGATTTGCTGTAAGATATCTGCTCGATTAGGGTTTGGGTTAATCCTTAGTGAGAAGTGCTTTTAAGGTTTTACGTTTGGGTTTTTTTGGTTAAGATTTTAGGACTTGGTTTGTTTAAAATGAATTCAAATATAACATTCACAAAAACTCACCACTTCAAGCATTACACAATAACGCTTGTACTTACAGAACAACGTGTAGAAAGGTCATGCATTCAGAGGCAATTTTTGTGTGTGCGTGCTCTAACAGAATTAGTTCTCAAAAAATCAGCCCAATTAAGACCCAGAGTTATTTTATACAGCAGTTTTTAAAAGGTGGCAGCTGATGCACTGCAGAGCCCAGTATTAACCTATATTTCTCACCTCTTTTGGGAGCAAGGAAATGAAGTCTCTTTGAAACTGGGGCTCTATCACTTGCATCATGTGTTTTACTTGTGTTGGTTCACAACTATCAATCAGTTCATCTAAAGCAAGTAATTTCTCTGGTCCACTCCAGCTCTGCAAGGCAAAAAAAAGAAAGAAGCAGTAAGCTTAGTTTAATGTACTGGTTTGGTTTATGTTTATAAGCACCACTGCTTTGCCAAAAAGGCACGTTAAGGTTCCTTGTCGACCTATATACAAGCATATAAATAGCATATAAAAAGCCAACAAGATAAATGCTCCTGTTAATTACACAAAAATGAGAAGTTAATCAACACAAAATACTGAAAATTGCTACATTGATTCATAAGCTGAGAAAGGATTTGTTATACACACACACCCAGATTAGCAATTAAATAGATAATAATATTTAATAATAATAAATTAATTAAGCTTCTTTTGAAGCTGATGAAATCTACAAACATATTCCTGACAATGAAGGGCTGCAACAGAAGGCGCTCCCGCTCCGTCTTTCTCCATTGTGCATTCAAGCAGGATGGTAACTTTTAACCTTTAAGTTTCAGCCAGCAGAGCAAAAACTTCAAATGAAACGAAAGGAAAGAAACTTTCCCTAAAAGTACGTTTGCTCACTGCCTGCTTGTTACTACGCTACGTCCCTAAGTGACAGTGCTGTAACTTCAGAATCCTGGCTATAAACCAATGTATATTTTGCAAATATCAATTTGCACTTGAATAAACAGGGAATTTTGACTGGTAATTTTCTTACTTTGCATTTTTACTAATGGGCACCATAAAATTTGAAGATTTTAATAAGGCACTCATCTGAGAGCATAGCAGATTAGCAGCATCATTTGTAGAGAAAAATTAATAACCGAATGTACTCCACATCTGAAAAACACGTCTTAAACTCATCTGTGTTCATCAAAGAGTTTTCATTTGTTACGTGAAAACAATTTAAAGAAAAAAATAATTTCTACGGAAAAAACAGTAGCCACCGCTAACTGATTTAGCAACAGAATTAGAGCATGAATAAAGCCTTTGAGAGGAGAGAAAATGAGACATCGCTGGTTTTGAGAGCAGATTCACATTCATATTCTTGAATGTCTTCTAGAGTGACATTTACAAGTAAATTAGCACATAGAAATGATAGCACAGTTATGGTAAGAGGCTAACTGAAATTTAAAAAAAAAAAGGCAATATACCTTACAATTAAGATTTCTGTATTAATCTGCCATGCAACTCAGGACCTTTATTACTCATGATATGAATTTCTGTTCTCTGGTTTTGATTCTGACAATTAACTCTGGTCTCCGCAATACTATGATGTTTGTATACTGTGAAGTTTCTACAAGACAGCGAGGCAAGTGAAGGAGAAGGTGCAATTTTTGAAAGTGAACGCAAAGCAGATAAATACCCTGCTTTGCTCGATGTAGAAAGATCATCATGTTGCATCACGCCCACCTTAAGGTACGGAGTGAGCACCTGCCGGGACAGTTGTGAGACAGCAGCAGCCTCCAGCACCTCCTTCACCCTGGTTACGTGCTCTTGCTCTACAGCAAACGCGTGGCAGACCCTGGAGAGCCTGCCCCAACTGAGCAGGAGAAGGGGAAGGACATTCCTGAGCCTGAGCCTCTCCACATGCTCATAGAATGGTTTGGGTTGGAAGGGACCTTAAAGACCATCCAGTTCCAGCCCCACTGCCTTGGGCAGGGACACCTCCCAACTAGACCGGGCTGCTCAAAGCCCCATCCAGCCTGGCCTTGAACACTTCCAGGGATGGGGCATCCACAGCTTCCCTGGGCATGGTCTAAGCTGGCAGGAAAACACTGCCCATCCATGTGCCTGTACGCAGATTGTCACCACACGAGATGAGGGTTTCTGCGTCTCATATCCAAGACCTCAGAATATTGAAAAAACCCAAGAATGTCTCAGCATAAATTGCAGCAGCGCTGTTATAAACAGCTTTTATTCTAAACTTCTTTCAGTAGAAACATTGGCATCGCAGAGCAGTTCTCCATAAATCATGGACTGAAGGCCTGTTTATCTCACCAACTTTCCACCTGCTGTTTGTTTCATCAACCCAGATCTTAGCTGCTCTTAGGTACAAACCTTTGCAATCTTTAATCTCATCTGTCAGCCATGTTTGAATTTAGGAGAATTTAAAACAGGGAATACCTGAGCTACTTCCTTATAATATAAATTTCCAAGGTCAGTCTACCCTTAATTTATAAGCAGCTACATTTATTAAAGTAGAACAATTTGACCTGAAAAGCACTGGGTTTTGCTGTGGCAAACACTGCTAGCAGTTATGAATGTGTTATTGATTAATAATTTCACTGTACACTATCTTAATCTATAATTCTCTTACACTTGAACATTTCTGTTTTTAAGATATAGTACAGATCTGAACAGAAAAGGGAAAAGACTCAAGAATGGGAAAGATGCTAATGAATAAAAGCCGTACCCTCTTTCATCTGTCCCTACACCGTTAGAGGATGGCTATGGGCAGCTTCCTAAGGCTCTTTTTAAGCGATCAGCTGCTACACAATGTTGTCTCTGCGACTCTGCCCCTTAGTCTTTCACTTAAGCAAACAAACCTCCAGCTACAGTCGGTAAGGGGTCTCTGAGGGAAACGTCTGGCATGGAAAACTGGGATGAAGCCTTGCCAGATGAACACAACTTTTGCGTTAACGAAAGCAAGAGTAGTAAATTACTGGTTCTGGGCCCCACAGCTTGATCCGTTTGCAAAAAACTTGCATGTAGCACATTGAGTGGAGAGGGGACAAAACAACTTTGTGGCTTTGATGAGAAATAACAGTGAACAAGTGTCGCAGAAGAGAAAAAAGTAAATATGCAAATAGTTTGCAAAGTTTCAAGCACAGACGACCAGAGACTTCTGAGACACATGGTGCAGTGTCCAGACACCTTGGATTTCTACCAAGTGACTCCCTTTCAAATTAAAGATCCTGGTGAAGAATAAACTTTATTCTTTAAAATGCATTTCGCTAATTGGTTTTCCTTGTCTTCAAACCTTAAGTTAAATTTTAATGTAAAATTAAAATAAAGCTTTTATTATGGGCAGGGGATTCCCTAGAGAAGGTAACTCCAGGATTCATTCAGATATCCCCTGGAAAGCCAGCAGGGACTGCCACTACTGCTCTTTGAACGATTTGAGATTCCTAAACAAACATTCCCCCTTTTCCCTCTCATTTCCCCAGGGAAGTGTGGATTTGTCAGCCAAGGCCTTTAGGCTGGCTCACTCCATTCCCTCATTCAGTAATGCAGTTGCTGCGACTGTGGCACTACCTACCTGAAAACTATCCCTTCATTTGCCCCTTTGCCGTTATGCTTAAACGCCTTTCTTTTCCTCAGGCATGCAAAACAGCTTTATAGTCAATATCAGTAACAGCTTTGCTGCTTCTACAACGTCCACCTTATCCCTCCTGTCTGACCTGCCACTTATCTTTTTAACATCTTCTGCTTCTGGACCCTCTGCTCTCCCATGAGCTATCACGCGCAGCACAGCTCTCATCTGCTACCTCCAATTTGTACAATTACAGTTTGTAGAATTAGATCCTTTTTCTATTATAGGTGTATTTAGCACACCTATTTTAAAGGGTTTAACGCTAGGGTGCTGTGCTCCGTTACCGAGTTCTGTTAACGGAGCTCTGTCGTTACAGAGACCTGCAGCAAAGACTCTTCTGGATCCTGCTTCTGTCTGGCCCTTGGATGAGTTACCGAGATCCCTGCCATCCTCCACCTCAAAGGCATCTCGGTCTGGATAAAAATAGCACAGAAGCAAAAAGACACTGAAAGAAACACCGTCAACATCAGGAGGGGTTCAGGAGCAGCTGGTGCTGAAGCCCCCACAATTAACCACCTCGACTGGTCCCCTGGGCTGAACATCTGCACCACACATAACGTGAACCTGTCTAGAGGAGCAGCGACTGGTTCAGATCCTTATGTCCATACCACGGGCTGGACAACAGCCTCATGTAGAGCTGCTTTGAAAGGAGTCTAGTTTGTATCTATCCAAACAGCCCTGAGGCCCAAAGCAAAGGGAAATAGGCAGGGATGGTCAGGAGATCCGCTTTAAGTCTGCCCAATTCCTCTGAAACTAACCGAGAATGGTGATGTAGCCAAAAGGGGTATGGAGCTGTAGTGCGGATCTTCCCCATTCTGCGCGCAAGGATTGTACAGAACCACCAAATCCCTGGCCGAGTCCTACAAGATACTGAGCAGCAAGTGCTGCAGGGCTGGTTATGAGACAGTCGTTACCGCCTGCTTCACTTGGCGGAAGAGGTGGACTACTCCGGCGCACATTTATGCATTCGTGAGTGTCTTCAGAAGAGTAAGAAATGGAGAATGACAAGTAATTTGAATTAAGGTGGCTTAGACAACTATGTAAAAGCAAGGAACAGTGCAGCCAGAAATGGCAAAAGCATTTCGGACATTATCTAAACTCCTGAGAGAAAAAATGCTTCCAATTTTAGGTAAAATAATAACAATCACTAGTTACTCAAAGTGATTGCCTAGGCTGTGTATGGAACAACTTTTCAACATCAATATTCCAAGAAAATGCATTTTTTTATCACATTACTTAAATAAAACCCAACACTAAGTATGTGAAGTAGGCAGAATAAAGAGAGAGACAATTTAATACTTTTTAAAGCACTATCATCTCTGAATGGGAATCTGCGAACTTAGCATGCAGTAGATTTTTTTTTTCCCTGTGGCAAGCAATTTGGTGACTTAAAAAATATATCCTGGTGCAAATAAAATAAAAGTTTCTTGTAAAAGAAAAAATCTTGTGGAGATACACTTGGGCACTGAGTTTTAAAAATCTTATAGCAGATATAAAAAAAGACCCGAAGCCAAGAGCCACTGCAAAACAGAAAAAATAAATAGGCCTTTAAGAAATTAAATGGTTTGAACCTATCAAAGTGCTTTTCTATTTTTCTTTCCAGGCTAACGTTCCAATGAAATCAATACACATCTTCATTTTTAAAGGGAAAGTGCAATGACCCTTCCAACTGTTTCTCCTTCCTGCATTAGTTTTTTGTCACTTTCAAAATGAAAGGCTTAGATCAACTATAAAACATAACAGCAGCAGTAACATATACAAAATAAATTAAAAAAAAAACCCCAACAACCTTAAAAGCCACTTTTAAGTTTTCTTAACATTTTAAAAGTGGTCTTGCTTTTTAATTTGAAAAGATAACACAGGAGAATGACTGAAGACCCATGTACAGGTGAAAGACTTCAAAACAGGGGAGTATCACTTGTTACTGCCACCTTCTCTGCCAAAGGACAGTGCTACCTTGGAACAGTCCAGATGTCCGGCTCGTGTGCCCCTGGAAATTTAGCTTTAAAATTAATTAGGAACATACTGTCATATAAAATAGTGCTATTAAGCAGTCTTAGCAAGTATACAGTACATAAAGGAAGGCCCTCCCGTTTCTGTTTCCATTTAGGAAAAACTCTGTACTGCCATTTAATTCCGCCCTTTGGACAGAGCCAGCTCCCCTTACTTGAAGAACGTGCTTTTATCATCTCACTGTTTAAGACTTGTGCCTTTCATTAAATTCACATGGAAAAAAACCACACAGAAAATGAGGCAGCTTGGCACTAGCCAAGGAGACGTAACACTGAGATGCAGCTACGTGACTTCGGAAGCTTTTGGTTCGAAAATAGTGAACTCCCTTTTGTGAAAACAATAAAAAGTACCGGTGACAGAAGTGATCAGTAAGTGCTACTCGATGATCTCCAGTTATGATAGAGAGGCCTCTCTCTCTCTCAGGAGTATACATCAGCTTTTAGGAATTTAGTAGTGCAACTAAGTATTTTGGAAAGTTTAAAGTATTTATTTATATATTTATTAAAGCATGGTTTCTACATTACTAACCCCAAATTTAGGACCCGAAAATAATAACAACCTAACTGTAGGCAAAATTTCCATGAGCGTACAGATTTCTTGTCCTTATCCTGACCAAACAACCGACAACATTGCTTTTACTGTCAAGCACGTGTGCACCGCTCTCTCAAACATTTCAGCCTTTCATCATCTTTTTTTTAAAAAAATATGTAACTATTGATAACTAGCAATCTTATGTGAGAAAATACACATTGTGCATTGTAGATAACAAAACAACTTTGTTACTACAAAGGCTTTAATGTTATGAAACGTTAAAATACAATGTAGTATTAATTATCATATATACAAAGTACCATTCAAATACGATTCTCAGGAGTTAAAAAGACGTAATTCTATGAACAGTCTCAAAGAAGATACACCACAGTAATTAAATGTGAATATTTTTAAGAAAATGAATGATGTGTACAAGAATATTTTAATTCCAAACTTCCACTGTTTTAAGCAGATTATAAATGTGTAAAAATAAGAGGGAAGGAGCTCTACATTATTATTTTAATATTCAGAACTGACAGTGATTGAGATCAATGGTATTATGTGGCAGCATGAATCAAGCCAAAAGCACGCTTCTGCCTGCAAAATTGTATGCTCCCTACTGTACCTACAATATTGCTCTTCTATCTGTGCCTGCTAAGAGTAACTGAAACAATGCCTGTATTAGTTACTTGCTACTCATGAAAATATTTTCAGAAGTACCAGTTTATTAATCAAGATATGAAGCCATAATATTTCCATGTTTCAAATCAATGACTAGGACTCACCCCCGCTTCTTAAGAATACAGAGTGAAACTCTAGAGTAGAGAGATGTCCATGATGGGGGGCACGGAACAGGGGGAGAGACCAGCCCCAAACTCTCTCCTACCTACACAAAATCCACCTAGGTGCTACCGGATTGCTGGCCATGCAGATTTCAGTTTTGACCTGCACAAGTGGTACACACCACGGTCCTTCCCACCTTTTCTTGCAACAGATGAAGTTTTAGGCATTGCGGAAGGCTGTTGGAAAGATACAGAAAACCTCTTTCCCTGCTCCATTCAATTGTGTATGCAGCTACTGGCTGACAATGTGCTCGGTATACCAACATCACTAAAAATAGACACTGAGTTTCCTTTTAATCTATTTTTTGCTAAACTTTTCTTTCTATTCTTGGAAGACAGCATACTTATGACAAATCTAGTGCTATACCTGCACTGAAGCAAACCATGCGCTAACGCTTCCTGGTCTCCCAGGGAAAATGTCTCAAGTCAGCTCAAGGCCACGGAGGCAGCGGTTACATGCTGGACACTTTACAGAAAATGTGAAAGCATCAAACAGGAAGGGTTATTTTATTAAGAAACCAGAGAAAGCAGTTACTCGTGTCAATCTCTCTCTACAGTAACTGGCTGAAACAGGGAACAACAATTCCTTAAACTTGATGCCCATTTGTTTTTGCAAAAGCAGGCAAAATCAACGACAGAGACACTCTGGGATGTATGAGGAGTGCCTTCACTGAAGCAGCCTTTTACTTCAGCGAGGCAGGAAAGCTGCTTCAGGTTTGTTTCTCTAAGCACCGCTCACCTGAAACATTTTCAGCCATTCCTGAAGGCCCGTCGGTGGCTGCACAGATGTGATGCGGCGCCGTTGCTGCCCCTGGCCATTGGCTGCCCTCAGGTCCCCGAACGTAGTAGGTGTGGCAGAGCATGGCACCAGCCCCGTAGTACTAGGATACAAATAAGAAGCAACAGTCACATGTAAAGCATTAAGGAAAATGTAGAAGTCTGTTGCAGAAAAAGAAATCTAGTACAGAAGTTGCAACTGAAATTCTTAAACTTCATGCAAAAGCACTAACATGAAACCGTCCTGCTGGTCACTGAAGGGGTCAGTCCCCTCACTTCCGTAAAGTGGCCTGTTTCGACCACTGCAGAACTGATCCTCCAGCTAGGGGGAAAACAGGGATGGCCTTTCAAGGCTGAAAAATTACCACTCCGTTACCAGGCCAGCAGGTTGTCTATAGACACAGGCTTATATACTCCATTCCTTGCCAGAGTATTGTCTTTCCTTCCAGGCTGCGTTTGCGCCTTCTGACTGGTGACGTGGGAAGCCCCAGCTCAGAGCCTCACCTGGATGTGAAAAGTGCTAGTGCTGCTCCATCACCAAACAGAAATAAAACCTGTCTATTTTTAGCTCTTAATATGTTTTGTTGACAAAGAGCTAGTAATACCAAGCACTTCTAGTGGCTTAGCGGTTTGCAATTGCGCTTTGAAATACTCTATACAGTATTTTAAAGTTTGCGTGTTGATGGAGTGACACAGGAATTAAAGGGGGGGTGAGGTGAAGAGGGAAAAGGAGCCAAAGGTGCTCCCTGAATTACAGTTTGATTTTTTCACTCTGACACGTTAAAAACCAGCTCATTCATATGGGATGGAGCTTTTAAAAGAGCTGGGATTAAGCTGCTATTGTAGGAGTCTAAAGAAATACAGCTGACTGGGTTTTCTTTTCTTCCCCCCCCCCCCTTTTTTTTCCCCCATAATGTAAAGTACTTCGTTCACAGAATATCAAAGTTGTATTCCCTAGCAGGAAATCTGGAACTCCAGTAGTGTTTGCACAAGCATGAAAATTTTGAATACAGTGTGGGACTCCAAAAACCGCTTTGCTTTTGTGTATGATAAATCCAGCTTTTTAGTAATGAGCTTCAGGGTTTTACTGAGTTTTCAACGGCTACAGGAATAGCTTCAAATGATGCCAGGCAAGTCCCTTTTCAAATCTATGTGGTCCAAATCTACAAATATTTCACTCTACTCTTCCTTGTTCTGAAGGACAATCATAGCATGCCCTAACGTTTACCCAAACTGGTAAAGAACAGTAAAGATTGAAGAGGCTTATTTTTAACTGTTAATTTTACTGAGAAATAACAGAAAGAAACTGACATAAAAAACCTGTTTCACAGATGTAGGCTCCTCTTAATGACACCTGTTCACTGGTTTTACCTGTTATATGCAAAGAAAGTTCATCAGGCCTGTCAATTTAAAAAAGTGTTTGATCCTAGGGAAAATGGAAACAACAAGGCACAAGAACTGCATCATTTGCCTAAGTATTATTAAATAAAATATAATCGAGCAGTTTAAAAGAGAGAGGATTGGAGGTTATTTAAGCATTCTTTTACACCAATAATGACTCAAAATCCAAGCAATGTCAATTGAAAGTATTTTTACAATACAATCTGGTTTTACAGCTTAATCATTCTCATAACCTGTACCGAGATCCAGCAGAAGGCCTGTCATTAAAGGTCCAAAATAAGGCTCATAAAATTGGCTTATATCGGATCTGAGCAATACGTAGCCTTGAGCTTGCCCCAGTAGAACAGTTATACTTTAATTTCTTCTGCTGTAAACTGGTTCTCAGTCAAAAACAGTTATTCAAAACAAGATCTAAAAGCCTCTTTCCTTTGACCTGAGATCAAACCACAAGATTTTTGTTCGTGCTTTCTTCTTCCCGTATGTTTTCATTCCCCTGAAACAGCCAGTCGGGTTTCTGTGGTAGCTGGACAAGCCCAGCAGTTCCTCCAAATCTAAGAGATACTCTCCACAAAAAGCAAACTTCCTTTGTTGCTGAACTGCTTACTCTTAGGGGAGTGCAGAGGACGGTGTGTCACATGGAGAACTGGTGGCCAACAAGAGTGTTCTTCCACTAGACTGATTTAGAAACCTGGAGAAGATACCAGCTGGAGAGGGATGTGGAAGCTGCAACACGTGCTTCTCAGCAACGAGGCATCACCTCTTTTTCTCTAGTGCAGAGAGAAAAGCAACCCAAGTCCAAAAAAGCAACCCTGGAGCCTGTTTCCCCACACTATCCTAACTTCTCACTCATCACCATATAAACCTCTTTAAGGAAGAGAAATAAAATACAAATCACTTTTGAAAGATCCGTCAGTGACCGAACACTACTACAGCGTGTTCAAAAGCAGTTAACATCCCCACACAGTTTTGGGAGGCAAGCACGACGCCTGTGGGAAGGCTGATGCTTATGGCAGGGAAAAAACGTAAAATGGTGTAAATTCAAATAGGCTGGGAAGCAGCGTGACATCCAAGCACAATTGTTATGGCAACTATACAGTGAGAAGCGCCGCTGTAAGGCGTGCATCCAGGGCCCTACTCGACCTCTGCTGCTCACGTTTAGGAGAGCTTTACCCCACAAAGCATCTGAGGGGAACAGCAGCAGTTATTTGTACGACCTGGTACCATTTAGGAGTAGTAAGGAAGCAGACTAGAACCCATAATAATTTCATATTGTGGATAACAAGTACGTGCGTGTTCCTGTTAAGATCAGATGGTCTGCTCTGCCTACATAAATTTCCATCCCCGTTTCCATAGCAAAGTGATACATTTGATCACAGTTTGTAATAGTCTTAGGGTTTATCATTATGTCCCTTTTTAAAAACCTGATTGATTTTATTCCCAGGAATGCTTCAGCCCTCAAAAAGAGTCTCTAAGTAAACGGGCTATATTTAGAATGAAATACAAACCTCAACCGAAGAACTGCAAGTCTGGCTACTTCACTAAAACTCATTTTCAGTTCAGGTAATTTAAATTAACTAAGCAATATACAAATACTGACACCACCCCTTCTTTGCTTTACAGTGCTTTAACATTAAGAGGAGCCATGAATCAGGCTTAGCAATTGGAAAGACGGGATATATGTAAGAATCAGGATCCAGTGATGTGTTACTGCATTTAATTACCTTGTGTATTCTGAGACTTTGCAGGGTTTCTTTCCCAGAGAGAAAGAACGGACCTCGGAGCCATGGTCCAACTTTCTCTTCATCTGCAAGGTGAGGGAAAAGAGTAACAACAGGGATTTAGTTACATGACCAGCCTTACTTGTGCATAATTCTGTAAAATTAATCCATTTTTACCTTTTACTTTAACATTGAATTTCAGCAAAGTTGACACAAGATGATTTAAAGCAACATTTTAGTTTCTAGCTTCAACAGTATTTGATACATGTTTTATGTGGTGCAGGTATATATTACTGCTGTTCTGGGGTCCAAAATCTACTGGAATTACATTCTTTTAATTTCAAATTTCGTATGTTAAAAAGCATGCGGAACCCATGTGTTGGTTTATTTACTAAACTCTCTGTTCTCCTGGGAGGGGATGCAAAGAACTAAATCAAACCCCTTCATTCTTTGTGTTCAGGTTCATTGCTAAGCGTCTCCTGGAAATGGTTAAATTTTAGGTAGCCTGCCTGCATTATAAACCAAATATTCATTTTAGGGCCTAAAATAAAATAATAATTCAAATATATTTTTCTTTTGTTTACCATTTTATTTTAAAGTTGTACATTGAAAACATTTATAAAGCAGCAGTGAAACTGACTGACGGATTAACCGTCATTTTTACAAGAAGGGTAAGGATGAAAAACACTAAACCTCGGTCTTGAATGTCACCTGCAATTAGATGTGATCAAAACCAAATAATGAGCAGGGCAGCTGCTAAAAGGGGAAGCCAGTCTGCAAAAATTACCAAAGAGATGGAAACCAGTGAAAAACATATTTATCCCGTCAGACAACTGAAGACGACTTTCTACATATTTGGGTAATCTTTAACCACAGGCTTTTGGACTCAATGAGACAGATGTATGCCAAATGCAATTTCTGAGGTTTTTGCTGGTTTTCTTTTTTTAAGATGTGATACACCAAAACACTTTAGCCAGCAGAAGGATGCTTACTGCTGTGTTACAACTGTGAGCTGCAAAATGCAGAAACTACCTGTGTGACAATTCAGACTTTAGTTTGACCGTTTGCTCCCCTTCTTCAAAATTTCATATTTAAGATACAGTTTAAAAGTTGGCATCTTTCTTATACCACCAGATTTGATCTTTTTTAATGCTGCGTTATAACATAGTTATTTAACCATTTACTATATCAGTCTACCTGCCTAAAAACAAAGCACCAAAACCCCAAAGAGGATTCTCCAAAGCTTATGGTCTGTATACTTTCATTGGTTTTATGTTTTACTTTTAAGGTATCTTTATGGCTTTCCCTAAAAACAGTCACTGAAGATCTTGTGTTTTGCATCATTAGTGATTGCAAGGAAAGCTAACTAAGGTTAACGAGTCTCATTTTTACAATAACAGCTACAAGGCAAGCAGAGGAGCTTGCCTCGTAGCCGCGTTTTCTCGCCTGTGCCTCACATGGGACACTCCACGGCATTTCCCCAGACACGCGTTCGGCCAGAACCGCCCCGAGCGCTGCCGAACCACCACCCTCATCCTCACCGCTTCCCCACGCCCCAGGAAGAGCAGCCCCCCGCGCTTCCCCCAGGAAAACCAGTTGCAAGCATCACTGTAAAATAACGGATACCATCTTTTATCGCTGTGCTAGACAAGAGAGCCATCAAAATTACTGGAAGTGTAAGTAAGATGTTTGACCATGAATTTCAGTATTTGATGATAGACTTTTCAGAAAGGATTTTTCCTGTTCAGGGAAAATCTGTATTTCCAACCTGCCTTTCTGAGAGGTTATCAGCAGCAGCACGTTCCTCTTCTGCTTC
This sequence comes from Rhinoptilus africanus, assembly GCA_013400135.1. Classification (NCBI taxonomy): domain Eukaryota; kingdom Metazoa; phylum Chordata; class Aves; order Charadriiformes; family Glareolidae; genus Rhinoptilus; species Rhinoptilus africanus. The sequence continues at coordinate 209,997 of VXBO01000350.1, forward strand.
TCAGAAGAGGGAGATGCAGTTTTCCAAAAGCACACCTTAAAAATAACAAGTGTGAAGCCTGCAGTAGAATAGGCAGTTCTAGCGATTTACTGTTTTGCATTAGCAAAGAAAACAATCTGCAGTTCTCTATACCACTGCCTAATAATGATTTCACCCATTCCTTTTGGTAGGTTTGGCGTTTTTTCCAGGTATTTTTGGGAACTTTCTCATGGGGTCCACCACGCAGACGGACTCTCGGCACCTCAGGTGTTAAGTAAATACGTGGTAAAAAACGTCGTTTACCACCCGAAGAAGATAAAACTTTCTCTACGGCAGAGAGGTCTAGCGACAAGATTTAGACATCACTACGGTATCCGTGTAACTGAAAAACAGCAACTGCCGAGCAAACATCCCCGTAAATATTTAATCTGTCGCTAAGAAAACACAACTCATTTAAACAACG